>JAOTBA010029957.1:0-17070 GCA_025629845.1 Erythroxylum squamatum
AACACAACTAGGCAGATAAAGAGGATCAACACATTCACCAAATGACATATATGAGACTTCATATATTAAGCATCAAAGTTCTACATATAACCAAATCCATAACACAAAACATCGTTCCACACTTGATTAAACTCTAACCAAGCTGATTTAACTAGACTACTGTAAACCCTAACTCAGAGATTACAGTAATATAATTAAACTTGACAATGTCAGATTACTCCCCTTTGAAGCCCGGTGAACTCAAGCCGCTGCTACATTTTCAAGAGGAGAGAGGACCTAGCTGTGCATGACTTCGGGACCCTCCATCACTGCTGAAGCTCCGATGTTACCCATGGCGATAGAGACTGGCGATGGAGTTGACAATGAGGTGATCGGCGGTGGCGGATAATGGTCACAGACGGAAGATGATGGTGGTGAAGTGTCGGGCTGTTTCTGTCTTCTCCCTCGCTGTTGAATGGCTTCTCTATATTTTCAACTCTTCCTTCTAACCTAATTCAGCAAGTTTTTAAAGGTTGGGTCGCGAGCCGGGTCAGTACAGTGAGAGAACTTTTTAATTAAATTCTGGATACCCGACTTCTTGTCGCGACGAGGAAGGAGCTGCGCCGCGACGTGTGCTTCTTGGATCGCTCGCCGCGGCGGAACAATTAATCGACGCCGCCGCATGATGGTGCGCCGCAGAGAGGTTATTAGTTTATGCCGCGACGTGCCTTCTTCTTTATGCGCCGCGACGTGATAATTAAGTTTCGCCGCGGCTTTGGCTGACAGGTCATCTCATGACTTCCATTTCTTTGTTCCACTTTGGTTATACTCTTCTTGCGTTGGCTCTACTCCCCTTCAGACCTACAATGAAAAGTAATAATTTGTAATATCAATTGTCCTACAATTTAAGGAAGTGCAATTGTTAATTAATTATGACAATTTAACCCTCAAATCACATTAATTCAAAACAAGTACTCTTGGATCAAATTAAGCACAGTATCCAACAAAAGGAGCCGGAAAGTATAATAAAAACTATGAAAATGTCAATAAATAATATAGCAAACTTGGGTCCAATCAGCCAACCTATAGGCTAGTGGTCCAATCCTCTCAATAATCTTGTAGGGACCCACGTATCTTAGGCTCAACTTGCCCTTCTTGCCAAACCTCATGACTCCTTTCAAAGGAGATGTCTTAAGAAAGACTTTCTCACCAACTTCATACTCCATTTCCTTTTGGTCTACATCAGTATAACTTTTCATTCTATCTTGAGCTGCTTTAAGCCTTTGCTTAACTAGATTGACCTTGTCGACTGTCATCTGGAGTAACTCTGGTCCTATTAATTTCTCCTTCTTCATCCCAATGTATAGGAGTTCTACATCTTCTTCCATACAATACTTCATAAGGAGCCATCTGAATGCTCGAGTGGTACGAATTATTGTAAGCAAATTCGATCAATGGTAAATGCTTGTCCCAAGCACCTTTGAAATCCATCACATATGCCCTAAGCATTCCTTCAAAGGTTCGAATGGTCCTCTCAGATTGGCCATCTGTTTGGGGATGGAAAGCAGTGCTAAAATTTAACTTGGTCCCTAGAGCTTCTTACATAATTTCCCAAAATCTAGAAGTAAACCGAAGATCTCTGTCAGAAACTATAGAGTCTAGAATCCCATATAGTCTCACTATCTCATCAATATACTTCTTTGCTAGCACATGTATAGAATCAGTTTGTTTAATTGCTAGAAAATGGGTTGACTTTGTCAAATGATCAACAATAACCCATATAGCAACATGCTTCCTACTAGTTTTGGGCAAACCCATTAGAAAATCCATGTTTATCCTTTGCCACTTCCACCTAGGAATGGACAATGGCCTTAACTTGCCTGAAGGTGCCTGGTGTTCAGCCTTGACTTGCTGACACACTAGACACTTGCTCACATACTCTGCTACATCTCTCTTCATGCCTTTCCACCAGAAATGCTCCTTCAAGTCTCTATACATCCGGGTGCTACCTGGGTGCATGGCATAAGGTGCATTGTGTGCCTCATCCAAAATCTCATCTTTCACCTCCTTGACATTCGAAATACAAAGTCTGTTTCCGATAACCATAAGTCCGTCATCCCTCACTACCACTTCAGATTTCTTGCCATTCTGAATCTCTTCTTGAAGCTTACTCAATTCTGCATCCTATACTTGTAACTCCTTAACTTTCTCCCTGAGTATCAGTCTCATTCTGAAATTTGCAATCACACAATCGGGTTCCTCCTGTTTCAAACTTCTAGCATTGGACAAGGGGGCTATGTTGCTAAAGCTATCCCAATTAGGAAACATGGACTGGCAGACAGAATGCAAAAGACCAGGAGAACGAATCCTGGTTTCAACTAAGCAAATAAAAGAAACAGAAGAATGTTTAAGCTAAGCACGGACCACATGCTGTTTGTTGGGGTGATTCAGACCCCTCACATTCTAAAATACACAATCCATATTCACAAACCAGCTATGCCACACTCTTATGTCTACTTCTGTTTTTTCCTAGTCTTCCGAGTCCTTCTAACTAAGAAATCCCCCTCAGCCCCTCCCACTGTTCCAGGACTAGCAAGTCTCAATTCAGAAGTAGGGGAAGGAGGTATACCTATCTGGTTCTCTGGCTGAGCAGAAGATTTTCCATTATGGCCACTGCAATCTTCGAAAGAGTTGAGTTGTGAAACACCCTGAGGAGAACTCCTAGTTAGACAAACTGCATTTTCACCTGTGAACTTGGGGGAATCAGTGATGGCCTGCTGGGGAAGGTCTACCTCTAGGGGAACTTCCAAGGGTAACTCCGGAGGAGTGACAGCTGGTGTAGGGATCACTGGTATCTCCAGATCCTTATGATGCTCCAATTGTTGGCATAGACCAGTTGCAAACTTGCGGCCTGTAGGTGCCCACACCTTTCGCTGCTCTTCCACTGGTGATCGCCATTCATACTCAATGGAAACTGCCTGAAAGGATATCTTCCCATCCTCTCCATACGTGGCCAATTGGAACGTTGATGGCCACTGCTTCGTCAACTCCAGTTCCACTCAAATTCGAGCATAGTTGATCCTGGACATTTTAGCAGTTGGAGTATCCATCAGAAGAGGTACCCCCACGGTACTAGCAATTTGGCTTAGTCTTTCGGTATTCCAGTATTCCACTGGAATGTTGTAAAAGCGAGCCCAAACTGGAGCTTTTTGGATGTCGGCCTTGTCTCCACCATTTAAGATCCACTGCTTGAGAAACAAGGGCTTACCTTGAATGTGCCACGGAACACATTCTACCACTGACTTCAGTCCATCCTCAGTGGCAAAGCGGAACAAAAAGTTGTTGGAGCAAGTGATCAAGATATCCTAAAGACCAAACTCAGCCCACGATTTCGCCAGGGCACGTTGCACCATTGGGCAAGCTGGACGCTTCCCTAGAAAGAATCCGAATAATGTTGTACAAAACTTTGCCGCTCCTCACTGCGCAAGCTCCCTTGGAGGAATCATAAAGACCTGATTTTTCCTAACTTCAGGAGGATAAAAGGAGAGCTCTGGAATCTCAGAAGGAGGCCCTGGTCTTGTCTCCACTACGCTCTTTCAAGATCTGAGCTGAGCCATAGGGGGCGGCTCCTGGGGGGGACCAGGAGGTGAGGCAATCGGGGTAGAAAAGGGACCGATAGAGGGCAAAGGGGCAGGGACAGGAGGGATCGGAGTTGGGAGTGGGCCAAGAGGCGGGGGAGGCGCTGGTATATTGGGATTTGAATTTTGATCACAGATAGGGGCTCAATTTGGGGAGTTGAGTGGAGGGAGTGGGTCATGAGTAGGGGAAGGCGGATTAGGGATTTGGAGGACAGAAGAAAAAAAAGGTAAAGGAAAAAGGGGGAACGAGAGGAAGGAAAATAAGAAGAAAGAGACGCCATAGCAGAGGAGAGAAGCTCACCAGAATCTCCACCGTTAGACAATCTCGCTCACCGGAAACGCTCTCATCGCTCTCAAAAAAGGATTAAATGTTATTTACATTATGTTGTAGTTTGAAACTTGAAATATTGAAAAGTCCAATATCTCTTCAATAGTGATACATGATGAATGCTTAAAAATATGATTAACTAAAATAGAGCATAGAAAATAAAAAAATGTAGTACCATTGGACTTTTCAATGAATGGACATATGTATATTATGAACAAGTTTCTTGTAATGTTTCTTTTGTAAATTTCCTTCAAATCAACACTTTTTTCTTATCCCAATCATACCTTATCTAAGCTTCATTAAAACCCCTATAAAGACCTTCTAATTTTTGTTTTTAGTTTATATAAGTGGTGATGTGATAATATTTCAAGCTTATGGTAAGAGTTCTACTATTCATTGATTTAAGAGTTCACTGTAAACACTTGATTACATTAAGTTAAATATTGGTAAGGGTGTAAAGGTTTATGCTTTTGATTTCAATGAGATTATTGATGTGATTATTATTAATATTAACTTAGGAAGTTAGTTTTAGGATGACTTGACTCCACTTATATATTAATTTGATGAATATGATATGATAATTTATAGTATAGATAGACAGGTTAAAATTAATAAAGGATTGATGTTATAAATTTTATAATTTTGACTATGGTTTGCATGAGGAAAATCAAAAGCTTTAAGTGTAAGGATGTTTGATAGATGCATATTTGACTATATTTATACACCCATCTTTTATGTATTTTGCTTGATATTTGGTAATTTTATTATATATTTGGTACTTAATTTGCTCCAAATGCATTTATAGGTAATAACTGCTTTCATGGACCAAAATGACAAGAATTCGAATGAAAATATTACATAAAACAAAGATTTGAAGCAAAGTAGAGATGTACGGTGGTGTTTTTGCCTATGTACGTCTCTCAGCGCATACAAAATCGTGAATTTTGGAAATTTTGAAATATACATGGTCTAATACATGCCTGTGTATCAAACCGTGTATCTTCTAGAAACCTTAAATTTTACTATAAAAAGACATGAGAGGAGGCCAATGAGGGAGCAAACTTTTAAAAGTAATTCCAAGCATGAAGAACATTCAAAAGGGTCGATATTGATCTAGAGACATAGAGAACGTGAAGAAATAATCAAAAGGTCGAATAGATTACAACATCAAACCTCAAACTTGCAAAAACATTCTATAGAAAAGAATAGAGATTTAGAATTATGAACTCTTTGTTTTCTATTCATTTTTCTTCCAGTTTATCTTTGATAGTTTATGTTACAATATGTTTTAATTCTTTTATTTAATGCAGTTGTTTTGATTGATCTATTATAATTCAATTACATGTTGTATATATGTCCTAATAGATCTGAAATTAGTATATACTATGATTTCATAACATAGAGACTGAGAAATCCTATGTATAAATAAATCTACCATGATTGAAAGGAGTTGATTGCAAACCTAGAAATAGATCGAAATAAATACTCTAGATTAGGGTCAAACCCAATAACAAAATTAACAAATCAGTAACGCAATTCTAGAAACTTTAACTTGAAAATTTTCAATAATAAACCTAGGATTAGTTGTTAGTAGTCTCGAAAGGGTTACTAACATAAGATAGGAATTTCCTCATCCAGTAGTCAATAAAACAATTGCATGATTGATAGGTGTAGATTGCATTGTATTTTATAGGTAATTTGATATGTGCTTAATGGTTAAGTTGATTGTTTAGTGTGTGTTTAGCTTAAGATTTGTGTTAGTTCATAAATATTTGTGTTTTAAGTGTTCTTTAGGTGAGAACATGCTTTTGAGCTTCAATTTTATATATATGAGGTGCCGTGATGAGCTTGTTAGTGTTTCAAGGCATTCAGAAAAGTTTTGGAGGAGAGCCGAACCAAAACACATGGCCACGATCATGGGGGACCTGCCAAGATCGTGATAGAAGCACCCCCGGAAAGACACTAGGGTACCTTAATTGGTAAAAACTATAAAAGGATTATGATATAACCCTAAAAGGAGCCTACATTCTACCTACATTGCGAAACCCAAAAGAGAGAACGAAAGAAGAGAGAGTGAAAAGAAGATGAAGAAGAAGAAGAAGAGGATTCCAACGTCGAAGCTTCCCAGAATAAGTGATCTCCCGATGCCGCTACTCTCCCGAATCATCCAACTTGAGTTGCATTTCCTTCGTATTAACCTTTTTTTTGATTTAATGTGTAAGATTAAGATGGGTTGTATGGATATGGATGCTGGACCCCAAAATTTTTCTCTATTTATGTGTTTATTCATTTTACTTTATTTTATTTTCTTAGAACTTAGTCTATGATTTTTGTAAGCATAAGGAGAAATTAAAATTAAGTTAGAGTATAGTATGGTGTAAATTGAATTTAAGTGGTAAGAATGCATAAGGCTCATTTTTGCAAGATCACTTAAGCATTTAAGACATAAGGCATTAAAGGAAGGGAAAAAAGGACTTTGTACACTCATTAAGGGTATAAAAGGGAGAAGACAAGTGTTGTCTTGTTCTAAGAAGAAGAAGAAACGAAAATAAGAAAGAAAGGGAGAGAGAATGTCGTTGTTGGAGAGAAAAAAAGGGAGAAAATTAGGTTTCATCTTTTGTAAGTTTTCTAAAGAGATTTTGAGGTTGTTCAAGAAGGGAAAAATAGAGAGGAAGAGAAGAGCTTCCATTTGAGCCAATAATCTCTTCATTTGGTGAAGATTCAAGGTAAGGTCTTACTTAATCTTTTGGATTTTTGGAAGGGTTTTGGTTCATGAAGTTTAGGAAATACATGGGTTTTAGCAATCTAGAGTCAATTTTAGTGAATGTGCTTTATGGGTTCTTAATTTGAATTCCTATTGAATAGGAACTTTGTCATTTATAAAGGAAATCAAGAAAGGGATCAAGAGAGGCAAGAGGAGCAAGAGGAAAGACATTCTTAAGCCAAATTCTTAAGCAAGGAATTCAAGGTGGGTACATGTTTATAATAGAGTAAATAAGCCACTAATGTTTTCTTTGAATCAAGGAAGTTTAACGATTTAAATTGCATTATAAATGTTGCATTTATTGCTTCTTGAATCAATTGATAAATTGTTATATGTTTGATATATGAATTGTGTTGATGATTTATGAAAAGACTTTGAAAATGTGTTTTTTTAAGATAACATGTTTATGAAATCATGTTTTCGGAAATGGTTTTTGAAATATCTCATGTTCATGAAAAACAAGTTTCCAAAATGTGCCATTTGGGCAATCTATTTTCAAGTCATGAATTACATGTTATGTGTAACATCCCGTTACCCATGTCAAGGCAAAAACAGTAAATGAGAGAAATTTATGAGAAATTAGGAAACACGTTTCATGCTCATGTATTACATGATTTGCACATACACGTGAATATTGAATCTTTGAGCATAAAAATAAGTGTACATGCATTCATTGGCAATTTTTGGGTATAATTGTTTATATAAGGGAGTATATTGAGAAATGTGGTTCTATGTGTTAAAAAAAGTGATTTGGAAAGTGTATTTGATGATTCAGAATTTTTGGGATTTTTGGAGAAATTTCTGAAAATTGTTGAGCATTTTTGAACTAGGAAAAATTGCCATGTGGCAAAACATTTGTTAAATGGTAGTAGAAATTACTAACCAATGGCAATGGAAATTTTGATAAATGACTTTAGGATTTATTGACAAATGTCATGAAAAATTGGTAGACAATTGGAGTAGAAACTGGAGCTAAATGGACTAGATATCAAAGGGGACCAATTGGAACCATAAAAGATGACAAGTGGTAGGTGACACATATCACCACACTTGACACTCACCACTCCTCTCTCTCATGACACTCTTCACTTTAAAGACCAAATAAATGTTTTGTCTTTCATTTTAGCTCTTGTTCTCCTCCTATTTTCGTGGCTTCTTCTTCTCTTCTTCTCCTTCATGATTCTTGACTCACCCAAACCTCCATCAAGTTACATCTTGTTTTTGAAGAATTGAAGCTAAACCCAATAAGTTATGCTTTAAATGTTATGGGTGTTGTTAAAATGAAACTAGAATGATGAGAAATGTGGTATTGTGAGTTGAATGTGTATGACGTGGATGGTGAAAAATCTATGTAAACGTCATGTTTTTGTAATTGTAAATGATCATTAATGACCCATGATTTGTTATAGATATGTTTTGGGAGTAGGATGATCCATATAATGGTGTTAGGATGAGTGTAGAAAATCAATTATGAATGGGAAAATATATGTGTTTTGTTTTTGGATAATGATCAAATATAGATCATGAGTTGATTTGTGAATGTTTTGGATTTGAAATGTAGTTGAGAATGAAGAGTGGTGGGGTAGAAAAAAAAGTGATCTTGGTATGAGTTGTGTTAGGGTAAGATTTGGAAACAAAATTTGGTAGTTGAGCTGGGAAAATGTTACAACAACATAATCTTTGAGTATGCTTCAATCTTTTAGTCATAACTTCTTCTAGAGTTGTTCGATTGAGATGATTCTTAATTTGGATTAAACTAGCGATATATGGCTATATTTCTTATGCAGACATCGAAATTAAATTCTATCTTTAAGAGTCTCAAATTTTGACATAAAATTAGGACCTGGGTGCAACAAAATTTGTCGATGAATGTTTATGTTGTGTTATGTTTTGAATGTATAAGAATGCGTTATACTTTGGGTGTTTATGATTTAGTGTGGAATATGAAATGTGTATGGATGATTTTGAGTTTAAATTGGGTATAGTTGAAGAAGTTAGCTATTGAGATGATGAAATCAAATAAGTTAGAGAAGTTGGTTTAGTATAAAAGAAAAGATAAAGAGAGGTAAAAGTTTGACCTGAACTTCCTTGATTCAACTATACTAATCTAGGAAGATTTTGGTACAATGGTCTCCATGAAATTGTAGATCTTTCATTTAGCTTTCCAACAGTATATAGTATGAAATTTTTGGACATCGGAGTTGAAAGTTATGATCATTAAAAGTTTGTGATGCTGCATAGGATGGACTTTCAGGACAGCTACATTGATTGGAACTTTTGACCCTTTAGATGCAAAATATCTTTCTGAAGTCTTCATAAAAGTTGTAGGTCTAGAAGTCTTCTTCAAAACGGTCTTTGAACAACCTTAATCCAATATTCCTATTGAAAGTTATGTCCATTTTACCAATACAAGTCAGAAGAAGAAAAGCAGGAAGGGAGAAGTCGCGATCGCAAAGTGCGAAAGTTGCGATCGCACAGCAGTGCGCGCAGGTCGCGATGGCGCATTCGCAGCCGCGTGCGCTGGTGTACGATCGCGACCCGCTGTTCTCCCCCCAAACCTGAACATGTTCCACTTTTTTGGCCATAACTCTGTCATCCGACCTCCAAACTATTTGATTTTTGAAGCAATGGTTTCTTAACACATTTATATATCTCTCCATAAAAACTTATAGCTTTTAGTATTAATTTGGAAAAGATTTATTGAATCAAAATAAGAGTATGAGTTGGAAGAGCATGAATTGGATATTTTTACTGAACATACTTCGGTATTTGGATGATATCTTGAATTGTAGAGCTTTAACTGAGATGATTCTTGTTTTTAAATAAACTAGAGACAAAGAGCTACAAATTATCTGTAGGAATGGAATTTTAATTGAGTCTCTAAGACTTCCAATTTCTGGATGGAATTTTAGTATAGTGTGCTATTACAGATTGAGAACAACCTGAACATTTTTGGAGTATAACTTTCAAAGTACTGAATCAAATTGAATCATTTTGGTGTCATTAGAAACTTCAGACGATGGAGAATATCTTTTTAGAACAAAGCATTATCAAATTACTTCATCTTCCTTGTCAGAATGTTCATGGAAATTAGACCCGAAGGTTTGGAATTTTTGAGGTGATATAGGAAAGAATGAGAATTTGGATATTGTATGATTTTATAATGTTAGAATAACATTAGTGAATGAATTTTTGGTATTAAAGTATCAAAAACATGTGTATAATGGGAATGAAGAGGTTCATATGATTGTAATTATGATTCAAAGGAGTTGACTAATGTGTATCTAGTTAAAGTGAATGAGAATTTGTTATTTGTGAGAGCAAATAATGCTATAAATGAAATGACGAGTAATTGAGTTATAAAATGTGAATGTGGATATAGTGTAAAATTTGAAAATATACTTGGGATTGTCATTGAGCATGCATTGTACTTATTCTGTATACACACGTGTGCATAAATGAATGCTTATAATTGTGCAAAGTTATTAATGTGTGTGTGCAATGTGTGTATTTCGTAAATGGGTTGTGCAAGTTAAAAGTCCACGTTCAGGCATTTCCAGAATTTGGAAGCAAATGCTAATCTGCAGCGTACTATGAGTAGGCTGAGATGGTCTCACTTCATTGTTTGTTTTGTTTGAATTTTGTATTAATTGACTACTGATGACTATATGAATGTGATTGATTGTGTTGGTTTTTGGACAGAAGGTCCAATGAATGTGATGTATGAATGAAATATTGAAGTGCTCCTTGTATGTGAATTGGATGAAATATGTCATACATGACTTGGTTGTTAAATGTCGGACTTAGTTCCGAAGGAAAATGTGATCATGCATATAAATTAAAAAGTGATACTCATCTCTAATGTTGAAGGTCGGACTAAAGTCCAATGATATGCGAATGTGATTGCATGAGTATACATAAATGTGAATGAGGCATTCCATTTCATGAATGCATAAAATATAATGGCAGTTGTGACCTGAGTAGCCACCGATCAGAGCTTAAAGCTCAAAGTGTGAAATGAGCCTCGAGCTCAGAAAGTGATTAAGAGCCTAAGGCTCACTATGTAAAATAAGCCCTTTCCCCATCGGATAAGGGACAGTTAGTAATGAGCCCGGTATCCAATGGATACGGGACAGTTTAGGCACTCGGTCACAGCAAAGTAACAAATGAAAAGTGGGTCTCATGTGCACTACATATGCATAATATGAGTGATTAAATTGTATCGAATGTGAAGTGTGAAATGTGAAATGTGAAATGATATGAATTATGTATTGCGTGATTGGGTGAGCCATCGATGATGGTCACTCATTGAGTTCGTAAAACTCAACCAAAATTTGCAAATATTTTTCAGGACTCAGAAGAATATCCCGTTAGGCAACGGGAGTATACCTACTGCATGAGAGTGAAAGATAGAGGTCGGGATCAGTTCGCCTCTGCATTTTATATTTTCTTATTTTTGTACCATATGTATACAAATGGATTTATGTTGTAATGAAAATTCATTATGACCAAAAATGTTTTATATTTGTAATGGTCCCCAAATGGCAATTAAAATTATGTTGATTGTATTGTTATGACTGAAAATGTTAATGAAATAAAGTGAGCCCAAATTGTTTACTAATTTTCGCGCATTTGAATGTATTCAAAAAAAATTTGTACTGAGTTTTGACTGTTTCAGTGCGATAGCATGCCACCCTCGCAGGGCACTGATTCGGATATCAGCCACGATGTCGGGTTCTGGTCCTGCGGGAGTGGGGTGTTACATTATGTGGGTTTGGTGTAGTCCATTCAAGTATGTCACGTGCACGTTGACCAAGTTAAAAGGCTTCTCCCGCCTGCCCGCTAGTGGCACGGAGCTCCTTCATAGACTCCTTCATGTTTACATCTACGCAAAACCACTATGTGGGATTGCGATAGTACGTTAAGTTTACGACTACACATGACCATTATGTGGAAATATATAGTTCTTCATGTTTATGGATCCACCCAAACCATTTTGATGTGCTTATATGCTTATGATATGTTAACAAGTATGATGCATACATGATTTGTAGTTTTTGAATTTTGGTTAAGGATGAGAAAACGATACGTTTTATGATTTCAATTGGAACTTTGTATTGAAAAATGAACATTTCAAAGGTTTTGCTTATTTTTTTGTTATAACTGTTACCCACGAGCTTTAAGCTCACCCCCTCCCTTTCTATTCCATCTTCAGGAGAAGAGAAAGAGATTGAGTGAAAGAGGGTCAAGGCATCACTCTGATTAGGCATATTTTTGTATTTTAAGCTAGATTTTGTAAATGCAAGGCTTTAGACGCATTTCAAGTTTTCATAGTTCAAATGTATTTTGTATTTTTGGTTTATGAACTTAACTGATGTATTGTGGCTTGAAATGTCATCAAAGCTATGTAAAACTTCTATCTTTCGATGTTAATGAAATATATTCCACTTTGCTCATGACTTTCCAAGTTTGTACATTGCATTTTTCAAGTTTTCCTTAGGGATAAAGATTTGTGCATTCTGCCTTCAAGGGAAGAATTGTAATGATCTAGGCTTAATTAGACAAAAGTTTCTTCTAGAAAGTTTTATCTTATCTTTCTAGCTTTCCAAAGGTATATAGTATGAAATATTTGGACATCGGAGTTGAGAGATATGAGCATTAGAAGTTTGTGATGTTGCATAGGGTGGACATATGGGACAGCTACATTGATTGGAAATATTGGCCTCTTGGAGGCAAATTATTTTTCTAGGGGTCTGCATGAAAGTTGTAGCTTATCATTTTATCTTTCCAACGGTATATAGTATGCAAATTTTGGATATCGGAGTTGAGAGATATGACTGTTACAATTTAGGATGTTGCATAGGATGGATACGTAGGGCAGCTTCTGTTGCGATCGCACCGGGCATTCTTGCGATCGTACCTTCATTTCTTGCGATCGCAACTCAATTTCCTTGCGATCGCACCTTCCTTCTTTGCGAGTGCAGCATCATCCTTGCGAGTGCACCCGAAGGGTTTTCCAACTCTGAACATGTTGGACTCTTTTGGCCATAACTTTGTCACCAGACCTCCAAATGACCTGATTTTTGAAGCAATAGCTTCCTCACACATTCTTCTACCTCTGGAAGAAAAATGTGTAGCTTTTGGTATTGATTTGAAAAATTATTGATTGAATCAAAGTGAGGGAATTGGTTGGAAGAGCATGAATTGAGCATGTTACTGAACATACTTTAGTATTTTGATGATATCTTGAGCTATAGAGCTCCAAATAAGATGATTCTTATTTCTAAATATACTAGAGACATAGGGATGAAATTTTTCTAAAGAAATAGATCCTAATTCGGTCTCTAAAAATCTCAAGTTCTGGATGAAATTTGAGCACAACATACTATTTTGGTATAAGAACTGTATAGAAAAGGGGCCCAATACATTTTGTGGTATCAGAGACTCAACTTTCAATGACTCTGATGTTGGGCTTTGGAAATGAGGCCCAATAATAGATTTTGAGTTATTCATAATGTTCTAACTTTACCTTTGGCATTTTGCTTATCTTTATTGTTAATCTAGTTGATTTGTGTTTACTTCAGTTAGGTGTTGTGATTGAATGATGTATTTGCATATTTTGGTGATAAACTAAGAGGGTGAATTGGATAAAAATGAATGGATTAGATTAACGAGGGTTAGGTTATCTAATTGATCGCTTAATCAATCTAGTCAATAATTTCATGGAGAGATCCCATGCGAGACCCGATGGTTTATTATAGAGCTTTAGAATTAATTATAATTGTGGGTAATTTATGAATTGAGAGATTGCAAGTCCATAATTCGATTTGGGTTTACAATTTAGGGAATGATTATAACTCGAGAGAGAGTAATCAACCCTACGATCGTCTAGAAATGACACCCCATAAACATATAAAAGGCTAGATTAGCATTGATGATAGGTAAAATCCCCTCTCTCATAACTTGATTGTTTACGAATTTCCATTATCACTTTATTCGATTGTTGCTTGTTTGTTTTGATTTAGTTTGCTTTTCAATTATTAATCAAATTTGAGTCTTAAATAAAGCATAACCTGAATTAAGTGGTTCCTAAGCACAATCTCTATGGGACAATCTCTACTTTTTACTATAAGTAACGATCCGTATAGTTGTAGTTTTTAGCATAAAACAAGTAATTGGTTTTGCAATCGATCAAGTTTTTGGTGTCGTTGTCGGGGATTGTTTTGTTTAGCATCTTGCTTAGTTTAGGTGACTTTGATTTAAGAGTGTTTGATACTTTTCCTTGAGTTTTTGCAGGTGCATGAACACAAGGAACACGAGAAGATCCAACGAGTTTAGTGAGGAAAAGCGTTCAGATATTACAAGGCATGAAAAAGAGCTAGCTGCCAAGAATAAATACAAAGGAATATGGCAGAAGAAGGAGAGCAAGGAGGAGCTGAGAGTACATTGATGGACTTTATGAGGCTAGGTTTTAGTCCTCAAGGAGTTACAAGGCTAGCAATTCAGGACAATAATTTTAAGACCAAGTTGACGCTCCTTAATATACTTCATAGCAATGTGTAGTTTTATGGGCTATCTAACAAAGATCCCGACGCCCATCTTGCAAATTTCTTGGAGATTTGTGATACCATCAAGTTTAATGGGATGTCCGATGATGTCGTGAGGTTAAGATTGTTTTCTTTTACCTTGAGGGATTGGGCAAAGGCATGGTACAATTCAATCACTGCAAGCTAAATCACTACTTGGGAACAACTAGTCCAAGACAACATGAATCATCAAAGAGATAATCAACTTTCAACAAAGTGATGGGGAGTCGTTATATGAAGCTTGGGAGAGATTTAAGAAATTACAAAGGATTTGCCCCCACCACAACCTTCCAACGAAATTTCTTTTACAGACATTCTACAATGGTGTAACTCAGAGCATAAGGGGAATAATAGATGCAGCTGTAGGAGGGTCTTTGATGGGAAAAACCATTGATGCAGCTCATGATCTTTTGAAATAATTGCGAGTAATAGTTGTATGTGGTCAAATGAAAGGAGTAGACAAGGGTCAAAGGAGCAAAAAGGAATGATTCCACTTGACTCAGTGACAGCCTTGCAAGCACAGATTACTGCCCTCACCGAGCAGCTGAGCAACATGCAAGGAGCTTCTTCAGCCACAGTCAAGATCATGTAATTACAATGTGAATTGTGTGAATAGGATAACCAGGGCACTGTTGAATGTTTCTTGCTAGGAGCGAGTGGTACAAAACAAGTAAATTACTTGGGCCAGCCACAATGAGGTAATAATCCATACTCTAATACTTATAATCCTAGGTGGAAAAACCACCCAACTTGCTAATGTTTTTGTCTTTCAGGAATGCAGGAAGTTTACCAAGCAACACTAAGGTCAATCCAAAAAAAAAACTCAAGGCGATCACACTTAGTAGTGGCAAGCAATTGGAGGAGCCAAGTGTTCAAAAAGATAGCCAACAAAAGAAAAATGTGGAGCAAAAGGAAGAAGAGAAGACATATGTACCACCACCACCCTACAAGCCTATGATTCCATATCCGCAAAGGGTGAGACAACATCAAGTCGACACTTAATTCTCCAAATTTTTGGAGAAGTTGAAGAAACTTTAGATTAATTTGTCTTTGGTGGAGGCATTGGAGAGTGTGCATTGACTATAGAAAGCTTAATTTAGCCACAAAGAAAGACCATTTTTCATTACCTTTTGTGGACCAAATGATTGAGAAGGTGGTTGGCCATGCTTTTTATTGCTTTCTTGATGTATATTTAGGATACAATCAAGTGTTCATATACCCATAGGACCAAGAGAAAATCACTTTTACTTGTCTTTGTTAAGTCAAAATGACTTCATGATTAATAATTTTGATGAAAATCAAATAATAATAATATTAGAAAGTAAGACGAAGTGGAGACAAAAGTAAGACGAAGCGGAAACAAAAGTAAGACGAAGCGGAAGCTGAGACGAAACTAAGACAAAGTGGAAACTAAGACGAAGTGTTGGCCCCCGAAATTTTTCTTGATGAATAAGTATGATTTAAATTAATTTTTGAGGTCTTGTTAGATTAATTGTTTCGGACTAATTAGCATGTCAACGTTAGTAGGAGTTATTGCTTGGATTGATGGAATTAAGGTATTAATGTTGAAAGAATGTATAAGGGCATTTTTTGGCATAACACTTAAACCTTTAAGTTTTAAGGCATAAGTGGAAGGGAATAAGGGTCATTTTGCAATTATTAAGAGTAGAAATTAGAAGAAGAAATGTTGTGAATGAGGGAGAGAAGAAGAGAGTATCGTGGAAGGAGAGGAAAAGAAGAGAAAAGAAGAACTTGAAGACTTTGAGGCTTAAACAAGTAAGTATAAGCATTAACGTGTTTTGATTTGATGAATGAACCTTATTTAGTGATAGTTAGAAGTGGAAATAAGGTTGAATGTGTGTAGGAAGTTGTTGTTGATTGGTGTATGAAAAATGTTTTAATCTTTAAGGCTAATGATCAAAGATAGATTTTGATGTAATTGATAGTGATAATGGGTTGAAATGAGCTTGGAAATGAAGTAGACAAGGTGGTTTAGGGTTAAGATGGGTTATATTTGAAAGATAGGAAGTATATAGATGAAGATTGTCAAAAAATAGGTCTTCGGGAGGTTTCTGGACATGTTCGCCACGGCAAACTTTTGACTTCGCCGCAACGAACTCCAATAATTTCGCTGCGGCGAACTTCTGATTTCGCCGTGGCGAAATCCATTTTTCTGCACAGACATATTTTGGTATTTTGGGCATAACCTTTGTTGTAGATGTCCAAATTGAGTGATTTTTGATTTGGCGTAAACTAGAGACATAAGGATACAAGTTTTATGATAAATGAAGTTTTAATTCAGTCTCTAATAACCTCAGTTGTTGGACAGAAGTTGAGTATAGATTATTATTTCAGCATAAGGATAGTCCTACCATGTTTGGGGTATAAATTCCATATTTTTGAACCAAATTAAATGACTGTGGTGTCGTTAGAAACTTAAGAATATGAAGAACATTTTTCTAGAAGGAAGTGTTACCAAATGTCTTCATTTATCCGATCATAACGATCATGGAAAAGTTGACCCGAGAGTCTAAGTTTTGAAAGGGTTATAGTTCAATTTTAGCACTTTTGATTATTGAAGCCTTATAAATTTCCTTTGAATGTTGTTTGAATGAGAGCTTGGTTTGTTATAGGAAACCAAGCAGACCCGATCCAAGAGTAAGACGAAAGACAACATTGAACTTGGATTTTCAAGCAAAATTAGGTGGGTGATGTATTTACAGTTATTGTGTGATTGGGCAAATTCTTGCCTATGTGTGAATATGTGTTTTATGT
>JAOTBA010029985.1:0-17057 GCA_025629845.1 Erythroxylum squamatum
TTCTTGCTCCAAATTAAACAAGAGACATAGAGCTATGATTTATGTGAAGAAGTCAAATTGAAATTATGATTTTAAGATTTCCAAATTTTGTTCACAAGCAGGCAAATTGAATTCAAGCTTAGTGACGGTTTTGCATGGGCGTACCAGTGATCTTTTTGTGAATTGATTTTTGGGAGGTTATGGGAATGGAATTGAATCGATGATGTTTAATAAGGGTTTCATGATGTTATAAGTGATAAAAAAAATTTATAACCCTTCGAGGTATCAAGGTTATCTGCAAGCGCGCTAGCGTTCAAGTTTTTGCAAGAAGGCTTAAGAGTTGGGTTCCGGAAACGGGATCCAACATTAAATGTTCTTAGGTGAGAGTAGTTCTAAGATGTGTGACCTCCTGGGAAGGCCTCGAGAAAAGCAAAACCGTGAGGGCTTGGCTGGGCCAAGGCCCAAAGTAGACAATATCTGTAAGCGGGTGATCTGGGCTGTTACAAGTAGTATTAGAGCCGGTATCTGAACAGTTGTGCCAGCTAAGCTGGACCCCAAAGAGGGCTGGGCCCTAAGGGAGGTGGAGAGTGTGAGATCCCATATCAGTTGGAGAGGGGAATGAAGTATGCTTTATAAGGGTATGGATATCTCTCTACCATAGACGCATTTTCCATGGCCTAATGCACCGGATCCCATCGGAACTCCGAGGTTAAATATGCTTGGGTGAGAGTATTTCTAAAATGGGTGACCTCCTGGGAAGGCCTCAGGAAAAGCAGAACCGTGAGGGCTTGGCTGGTCCAAGGCCCAAAGCAGACAATATCTGTAAGCGGGTGATCTGGGCTGTTACACTTATGCTAACAATATTCATTTGTAAAATATCATTTGCATAAAATTCAACATAAAAATTCTTTTCATAATCAAATGAAAACCATTTGTATAAACTCAATTTAAAGTACACTCATAACTTGCTAGTTTATATAAATAGAAACCATTTGCATAAAATCAATTTACAGAACACTCACATGTCATCAATTCTTTTGCAAAGAATTTAGTCATATAAAACATTAAAATACACTCACAGCTTGCTAGTTTCCTTTTCATCACTTTGAAATCCTTCAGTTGGTTTCATTTTTCGATCTAAAAATCTAATAAGAATACATTTAAGTCCCTAACACATTTTCCAATCAAATACACCATAAACCATATCATCTTTATTATTTTCCATATCCACTCCATATATTAATTATTCTCCAAATAATAACATAACACTTCATTTAATAATTCCAATACCACAAATACTTTTAATGATCATCTTTAATCACATTCATGTGGTCTTTACATCATGACCATGCATTTATACCAAAAATGCCTTTAAGGCTAAACTTAACATATTTAATATTAAACTTTTCCAATTCAATTCTATTTGATTTCTAACACTTAAAAACCAATCTAAATTCACTTCCATGACATTTTAAAACATACATTTAAGCCATAAAATTTCATTAACAATTTTTTTATAAAATCAAGCACTCTAGGTCGAATTTCAACCAAAACCAATTCCAAATCAATTATTTTCCATTTCTTTACTTCATTAGCATCAAAATCATGCTATAAATATCATAGAACATCAAAATAGGAGTTTAGATCATAACACATTAACAACCCTAGCATGGCCAGAAACTCATTAAACTAACTTCCTAATGTCATTCTATTATCATTAAACTAACGTCCTAATGTCATTCATTAATCTTAAATCATCAAATGACAAAATTAAACACTTTAGGTAATATATCTCATCTTTGACTAAATTTGACCAAGGTTCCATACACTAGGTTCATGTGATTTTCTTCTTCTAATTGCTTCTAATGTGATAAAACCTTGATATATCATCAAAAGGTTACAATTTACACCATCAAAACCAAATCTAACCTATAACCTAACAAATCAAAATTTTCAACAAGATTAGTAAGCTTACCAACCCATTTTTCTTCTTCCCCTTCACTTGAATGCGATGGAACTTTATTGGATGCTTGATTGGAGGTAGAAGAGCATGAAAAATGGTTTAGATCACTTCTCCATGGCCATAGCCGAACCTCTCTCTTCTCCTTTCTCTTTTCTTTTTTTCTTTTTTATCTCTTTCTTTACGTTTCTCTCATCAATGGCCTTCCACCAACGTTTAAAAAAGATGAAGGCTTTTTTTAATTGCAAGTTTGCCAACATTTCCATTATGATTACACTTCTATCCTTAATAACATCATATAATTACAACTTTACTAAATGTCTCATGTTTACACTTTTATCTCTACCATTTGTCATCATTTAATTGGTTCTCTTTTAATGACTCATCAATCCACTAACTTCTTGTAAAAATATCAAATTGCCCTTTAATGAATACAAAAAGACCAAATTGTCCTTTAATGCATACAAAAAGACCAAATTGTCCTTTAATGTATTTAATTCACCAACTAACTGAATTAAATTCAAAAAATACTTTACAACCGCTTATCATCAAATTGACCATAAAATACCCAAAATAGGGTCAATACTTATTGACTGGATGCTTTAAAAAATTTCAAATGGGTTTAAAATCCTCAATATTCATTATTTTTCAAAAAGGGCATTTTAAGACAAAAGGGTCACTTTTAGCCTTAAGTTTTACACCAATCGACAAGTATGACCCAAGCATTCAGACATTAACAATTCTAACCCTAACATTTTAAAAATGGTAAATTATAACCCATCCCTAACAAAAAATTTAGAACTCTCTGTTAATGTTAGGTCAACGCTGACCTGGTATCTAACAATTATTATTATAATCAAATTGGTGGGTCCCTGTTGCCAAGTCGACGCTGACAGGGTAATTGAGACCCACATATGTCACAACTTGGTTGAGTGAGGTCCACTTCTAGGTAATGGTCTATGCATCAATTTTTATATATTTTCTAGTAGAATGGATGAAGGAAGGAAAACTCAAAAAGTAATATTATTTTGCTTGTTTGTTTTTCATTTTCATTTTTTGTTCTATATATTTGTAAATGAAAGGAGCTTTTGATTACACATGGTTTGTATTCTCGTTTATGATAATATTGAATTTTTATTTCATGTCTCATTTATGACATATGATCATACACTTATTGAAAGAAAGCTTAATATCAATATATTTGGATCTTCTTAATCTATTTGGATCTTGCATTTCTTAGTGTTGGTGGATGTTGTGGAACCACATGCAGAGTACAAATCTTCAAATTGTCATCTTTGTGGATATAAAAGGAGGAGGAGATCCATGTCCCTGTAGAATAGTTTAGGGTTCATATATATGTTTGTAGTTAATGGATGTTTTGATTTGTCATTATTAATTGCTTAAATCGAAGATTTAGTTTGCAACTAATTTTTGGAATAGTTCTTTCTTAAGTGGTTAAATTCCTTTCCAATAACGGGTCAATAATGCTTGGTTCTATCGGAAAAAGCTTGGGATGGTGAAAGGATTCAGGTGTACTTAGATAATTTCATTAATTGATTTGCTATGTCCTTGTTGAAATTATATCATGTCATGGCCATTGGTCTTGGTTAAGAATCACAGCGAGAAGAATCTCATGTTTCATCCTTTATGTCACTTAGCTATAAGTGAGCTAAGTATTTGGCCCACAATCTAGTAGCCTCGGAGCAGGAGTTACTTACAGTTCTTGTAGTATTTGCCCACAATCTAGTAGCCTTGGAGTAAATCATGCTTTTTATCTTACTTAGAATTGAATCTAGTTTTTTCTCAACTGAGAAATTGATTTTGTGCTTTATATGTTCAACTCAATTACTTCGTTACTACCAGCTTATCAATTATTAGGTTAGCCACTTGTTTGGATAATTCTTGATGCACTACTCAAATATTGGCAACTCATTATGTATCTCAGAGTAATTTATTACATCTACTGATTCCAATATGAAGACGGAAGTGGGACATAATGATATTAGTCCTAAAGAAATGTTATTTGATAACTTTATCTATATACACAATATAAGGAGATTTGAAAACATATCTATAATAGAGAGATTTTAAGGCAATTGAACTCTTTACACTATCATTTTTTTTCCTTCTACAACATAAAATATCATCTCCATTGCACTGTCCATAGCTTTCAAGAACTTAACTTCTGGGAAATCTTCTAATAGACATTCATGGTTGTAGGTTGCATTTTAACCCAATCATATATTATCTTACTATCATCTTTTAAGTATGTAGATGGAATCATTATTATCGATGAATACAACAGTGAGTTCAAAGTCCATCAATGTCATTTTCTATTGTGGGCTAAAGGCCCCATTGAGGACATCATAGAGTGATCGTAATACTAATCGAAGGTTTTGTGGATGCCCCAATTATCTGGTAAGAATTTATTATTATTATATTAATGAAATTGAATGTTAAACTTTATTTAAGGATTTTTTTTTACTTAAATTTAATTGAACGTTGTAGGTTGGGAGATGCAAGTTTTTCAAGTGGTACGATGAAGATTTTAGTAAGGGAGTCGTTGAAGTGATTCAAAATTTAAGGAGTGAATTATCAATGTCAAAGGAAGAGCTTAAAGAAGCACAACAAAGGAGTTTGAAGAACAAATGAATCTTTTGAAGGAGGACATACATTTATTAAAAAAAGAGAAAAAACAAATTAAGTGTATGTTAAAGAACATTGTTATTATAGTAGGATTACCTATGGTTGAACTACTTTCTATTTGTAAATATGTTATGAGGATATTGTATTGAATTTAAAAAATGTAATCGTTGATATTAATTTCATGTATCTTATGAAAAATTTTGATTATGAATATATAACTAATATACATTGATTATGTTGTATAACAAATCATAATGAATATGTTATATGTGAATAATAAATCATAATAAATATGTTATGAGGATATTATATTGAATTTAAAAAATGTAATCGTTGATATTAATTTCATGTATCTTATGAAAAAAATTTATTATGAATATATAACTAATATACATTGTTTATGTTGTATAACAAATCATAATGAATATGTTATATGTGAATAATAAAATTTGTATATGAATTATGTAACTCAATTGAAAAAATAATTCTACTATATAACCTACTTATAATTCATATAATGAATATGTTGTATAAAAATAACAAAATTGGTATATGAATTTATATACAATGAGTAATTTACTAGTTGCATATCTAAGCAATATACAATGAATAATTCGTTTTGCATATGTTGTCAAATATGGAAAAAAAAAAGGCAATTTAAGAGAGAGATTGAAATAGAGAGCGAGAGATTGAAATCATATTAATTAACAAAAATATTTACATTGTATTTAAACAACACAAACATTCATATGTAAACCACAAAAATATGTATACAACAATCGATGTTTGCTTGATTTGTACTTGACAGCATAAGATCAGGTTGTGATGATGAAGTCAATGAGGTTTTCCTCCTACTTGCTTCAGCTTGTAAATGTTATGAAGTAGTACTGCGATGTCATCTGAATCATAAACCCCTTAGTTGAAATGATAATTGAAATGTGCGTGGGTCAACATCTCCAAATTGGTTTATATTGGCATCTACAAGTGTACCAACCTACAAAACGGTAGAAAAAATATTACAAACACACTTTCTAATTATTACAAGTTAGAAAAATTGATGAAAAAGTTAAAGTTAGACAAATTGATTAAAAAAGATTACAATATTGCTTTGTTGAGTCAATCCAGCAATTTCATTAACCAAATTCTCATTGCTTAACAATAATTATAATGAAAATATCTTTTTCAGTAATTAGTACAAATAAAAAGTAATATAAAATAGAAAATTGTATACTTGTGAAGATCCCTCTGTTCTAACTTGATTAACATAATTATATACATTAGTAACTGCATGTTTATAAAATTGTATTCATATGATTGAAGTAATGTGTACACACCTGTGAAGAAGACTCATCATGTTGACTTGATGTGTTGTTGTTGCATTTTCTGGAATTACGACCTTGAAGACCACATTTTCGCCATTTATGCACTTGCCCTTTCTGACTCAATTTGTGGATTTTCCATCTTCTTTGACTCATCTTGTTATTTTCTTCTTGCAATTTTCGGTCTACCGAGCATAACTCTTTTAGGTGGATGATGTATCAACTTAACATCACATGAAGGTCAGAAAATTTCACTTCGTATTGGTTGTAACACATGTTCATACAAAATCAATAAGCGACCATTTTGATAGCACGAATCAACGAATGTCTCAACCCTTTGTTTCAAGTGATGGATTGCACTAACTGCATGCTTACATGGATATCCATATAGGTCCCATGCCCAAAAACTACAGGATTGTTGTCTACTGATCTTGATAATATGCTTCTCATCACCCTTTGAACTTCATAATCACCATCTCCATTCCATACAATTCTCCATTGCATTACTTCTTTCTTGTTCTTCTCCAGCTTCTTCATTATGTTTGGTGTTTTATAATGCTTCCACCCAAGAACAAAATATTTCCTCTCAGCATGCCTCCTCATAACCATTATTCTAATAGTCTCCAATATGCTAATCACAACCCTCTCCATAGCTGGTAGAATCCACCCATTAAAGGTTTTGTTAACTGACTTGGAGATTTACTCAATACACTAAAAAAATAAAGAATTCAGGAAAGATGAAACTGTATTAAAAACTTGCTTTAACATAAAACATAAAACATTTTTAGGCATAGCAAGTGAGTATGCAAGTGACAGTCAAACATATCTTTCATTTTATAGGAGGTTAACATACTATTCATTGAAGAAATTTAGTCTAATTTCTCAATTGCTTATCGAAGATATCTTTCATTTTATGACTAACTACTAAAATAAGGATTTGGTTGGTAAGATTTGTTAAATTATGGAGAATATAAGCATAATTAAAAGGTGTCAAGACCTTTCCTCCTTTATGGTTTCAATGTGTTCTTTCTAAACCAAAGTTGTGTACACAATTCAATTAATTTACATTAATTAATTCAATTCCAAGAAGCAATCAGGAAGGTTCTCATTGACCTGGCTAGATGACAAGTGGATTGGTATCCTTCTTTTCCTCTTCTTGGAATCAATACTTAAGATTGTGTGGCCTACTTACCTTTTCTCAATAAATCCTGGCCATCTGCCTGCAAAAATGATACTAATTGTTTCTGAATTTTTAAGATATTATCGAAAAAGCAATAATTAAGAAGCAACAAAGATGAAAAAATATTTTCCATGGTATACATTTTCTATTAGTGTACAATAACTACAAGATATCAACTATAACAAACAATGACAAATTGAAGGAATTCTTTTGTCTACCAGGTTACCATGTTTGTAAGCTTTTCTCATTGTGATCATGTTAATAAACAAAAGAGTTGGTCAGATTATTGGATTATCAATACTGTACAAAAAGAGTATTGCTTATGCAAATTGTGTACTTTCAAATGGAAACTTTGAATTTGTAATAAGCAAAGCTTTAGGCTTCACAAATCGGCTATTTTTTAGGAAAAAGTTAAGGAATAAGGTAGTCACAATGTGGGATATAGTTTACAAATTTCTAGCATTCATGTTTCATAGAAATTGAAGAAAAGATATCAAGGTTAATTCCTTGTCTAAGTGAAGGAGCATGTGAAAATCACAAAACATCTACAACAAACATTACAGGACCACAATGGGGACCAAAAACTATCTAAAAAAACATTTAGGACCACACCCAACAATAAACTAACCGCAACAACCTTTACTTAACACACACCGCATGTGCAGCCCAAAGAAGGAAACATCCCAAATATACAAAAATGCCTAACAGACGGCAATAATCAAATGTAATATATCTCTCAAAACGCTTCGATGCTCACGACTTCTCTCAAGGATTGCTCACCACTATGTTGCATGAATTGTGTTACCATTGACTAATTTCACTACTGGTGACCAGTAAAGATGGCTAATTGTGTCTTTGTGTCTTCATCAATTATTAGATATAAATAGAGAAACTAAAAGTAAATTTGTACATTTTTAAAATTAATAGAATTTATATAATAGACTAACCTAAAATATACAAAGTAAAGTGATTATTGTTAACTTTTAACTAAAATGTATATATAATTATAGAGATCATAACCTAAAATTTGGGGTTAATTACAAAAAAATCTCAAACTTTGGTCAATTTTACAATTATAACCTAAACTTTAAAAAGTGGTAATAAAATGCCTAAACTTTTAATTTTTTTCAATTCTAGCCTGACGATAATGTCTTCATTATCTTTACTGACATAACAGTGCGATGTGTCGTGGAACCCTAATTAATAAGACACATTAGAAGTGGTTAAGATTAAAATTTTGATTAATTAAACAACATCATTTAATCACTTTAGTAGACGAGGTCGTTATGTTTAAATGATCTAAAGTCCTTTCTTCTACAGTGGCAATAAAATATCCAATCCTACTGTTCTTTTCATCGTGAAACATAACCCAAAAAGAAACATTATTATGCTTTATCTATTCTTGTTTTGAAGTTAACATGAAACCCATCTCTAAGGTCTTTGGGAATACAAGGTTTCCATATCTTGTTTTTACTAGGCTACTTACAACACTAACATTGGTTTGGCTTCTTTTTGTCTCTATTCCCTATATCTATTATCACTACCCAATATCCTCGTGTCAATAAAATTTTTCACCTAATAACTAAGACATCATTCTTCAACAGTCATTTTCTATTTTCGAATCAAATGAAACCCCAAAAAACCCAGAAACTATAAACCTTTATCACATAGATTTTGGGTTTGCGTCAACTTCTAAGCTATGTAACTGTAGGAAAAAAGCTACACCAAACTATGGTGGAGATCAAAGGAAATGCATGGGGTGGTGTGGTTAGATAGGCTTCTGAAGAATGAAAAAGATGATAGGTTCTTGCCACCGATAAAATTAAAGGAAGGCTATGGAACAAAGAAACAATGGTGTCTGCGTCTGGGAGGAGGGTCGACAGATTTAAGGATTTAATCTCGTTTAAATGACTCATAAAATGATATGATTTCATTAATCTAGGTCACTTTTGTTAGTTAGTTGTGTCTTATTAATTAGGGTTCTTGGACACGTGGCACTACTATATCAGCAAAGATAATGAAAACATTAACTATTACGTCGGTAAAGATAATGAAAACACTAACGTCATACTAGAATTGAAAAAATTTAAAGTTTGGGCATTTTATTGCCACTTTTTAAAATTTGGGCTATAATTGCAAAATTGACCAAAGTTTGGGATTTTTTAATTAAACCTAGAAATTTTATATAGAAAATATAAATTTAAAGAATTACATCTTTTTTATTAAATATGTTTGACTATTTTTTACTTTTAAAAGTGTTCATTTATACGCTTTTTCTGGATGGAACATAGTAAGATTTAAGTATGTGTTAGATGCCTTTTTATATATGTTCAAAATTTTACGACTTCTAATGAAAATAGTAATATTTTTATTTTTATTTAATTAAAATGGTAACAAATTATTATATTATTAAATTAAAATTTATTACACTAAAAAATTTATAACTAATTATCTAAGATATTATATCTACAACATCTGACAAAATTAAAGAAGGATATATATATATATGTATGTATATGCACCTATTTGCATTAAAAAAATTAAAGAACATACCTTTTTCGTCATTTATCATTCATTTTTCGTATTTTGTAATGTATTTCCACCTTAATGTCCACTGAAACCGTCAAAAAGAAATAAATAATAACTTATTATTAAAGAGAGACATTTTATGTTTTCTTTCTTCTTGATTTTTTAAAGTCAATTTGTTATATTCATTTTTTAGTTGCTGTTAGTCTTTCCTTTGGTGCTTGGGTTTTATCTTTGCTTCTTTGCCTTCCTCCATCCTTTTTTAGTTAATACTCTTGCTTGTATTTTTTAGCCTCTATATTTCTTCTTACTCATTTTCTCGTTCCATCTTATTCCTTTTCGTTCCTTCTTGCTCTATAATCTTTATCCTCTCCATATTTCAATCCTTATTCATTCTAGACTCTGAATTTAGAGAGAATGTAGAGTGAAAAATATTCTAGAAAGTGAAGAAGAGATAAGTTGTTTCAAATGAGTTCTTAGTTCTTTTCTAACATTTTTTCTATTACAATATATTACTCATAACTTAAGATAAATACACCTATCATTTAGTAGTAATACAATAATGAGTAATATCAACCTTAAGAGGAGGTGTTGGAAAACCAGTGAACTTTCCTACTTTTTTTAAACTAAATGATTAAAGAAAATGATTGTTTGTTGAGGTTTATGGTATAAATAAACTATACTAAAGACAATCTATACCTCTTGATCAAGAGATGATTGTAAAATGTAATAAGCATTTAGATAAGTATCCTTCTAGTTTTATATTTGTATTCATAATTTAATTTATTAAAGAGTTATATAATCTATATCATTAAAATTTCGTAAGATAATGAATTTCTTTTAGTCAAAATAGTTCTCAAATTGATAAACCAATATGCCCTTTGAATTAAGGTTCAAGATAATACATTAAGATTCACAAAATTTACTGAAAGAATTAATCCCACTTCAAGAGAATTTATGTAAGTCTATATTCAGTATCCATTTCCTAATATTTAAGTTCTAGTTAACTTATATACATTGATAAGTGTAAATTGCATCATGTTTTAGGGCATAGTTTGATATGTGTTTAGTTGTTAATTGGATCATTTAATATGTGTTTAGGTTAGAATTGTGTTAGTTTGTTATTTATTTGTGTTTAAAGTGTTTTATAGGTTAGCACAAGTTTTTTAGCTTAATTATTACGTTTTTGAGTTACTTTGATATGTTTGCTAGTGTTTCAAGGTCAATATCGAAGAACAGAGGAGTTCTAGAGGGAACCTAGGCTATAAATAGGCTCACGATCGTGGCATGTAGGCCACAATTGTGACAGAAGCTCCAGGTTTGGCCCATGATCATGACAAAAGGCTCAGATGTGAGCCACGATCGTGGCCTGCATCGGAGAGACGTGCAGACGCTTACGAACTTCATATTTCGAGGGACTTTTTAGACCTTTCACCCTAGGGGTACCCAAAACATAAAAGACTATTTAAAGAACAACAAGTGAAGAGAAAAAGAGATCTTTTTTTCAGTCACACTTGAAACCCTAAAAAGAGAATACCGAGTGTGAGAAAGAAGAAGAAGGAAGAGAAAGACGAAGTTGACTTGACATACTTCCTGGATTAGGAGGTTTTCCTACGCCGTTGCCTTCCATCGTTGTCATTTTTTCCTTTCATTTCGATTTTGTTTATGTAAGAATTGAGATGGATAGTATGATGATAGGGTTTGGAATATTGATGTTCTTCTAAACTCTCCTTCGAGATTTTATTTTGATTTAATGTTATTCGAGTTGAATTTTGTTATTTTAATTGGGTATTGTGATTTGTTACATTTCTTGCATAATTCTGTAATAAATTGAGAGGGTGAACCGAATAAAAAATGATTAGATCGGATTAATGAGAGTTAGGCGATTCAATAGAACCCATAACTAATCAAATCAGTAATTGAGTGGAGAGAGATCTCGTGTAAGACCCGATAGTTTATTAGAGTGCTTTAGATCTAATTAGGACTGTGAGTCTTTTATTAGTTGAGAGATTACAAATATTATAATCCAATTAGGGTTTAATGGTTACAAATCAAGAAAGAATAATCAGCCCTAGGATCGTCTAGAACCAACACCCCATTAACACATAATCGACTAGGTTAGCATTAATGATAGATAAAATTCCCTTTCTTATAACTTGGTTAATTTCTTTTGATTGATTTCCATTGTGTTTCAGCATTGCTAAAAATTTCATTTCTTTTTATGTTAATTTTTGAATTACATCTCTTGCTAATCAATTTCTCGAATTTACTTGTCTTGTGAAACTTTATTTCCGTTATTTTAATTTCCTTAGCCTAAGATAATATAGAATTAGATTAGTCCCCCTCCTCATGGGATTGACACCTCTTATATAATAGTCATGACTCGTGCGCCTATGATATTTGAGGGTTTATAAATTTTAAAGCTCAAACAACATGATCATATATATTCTTTCAAAATGCCCACATGATAAATTAAGAAATGATCTAATATCTATCTTCATTTAAATCACCATTAGAAATAGTTAAAGATATTAACATAAGTAAAACTCAATTCATAAATCAAATAAAATAAATATATGAAAAAGATAATAATTTAATAACTAAGGTTCTCTTCTGTCTAGATATAATAAATAATTAGTCAATTATCATGCTACTGAATCCAGCAATCACAATCGTCATAAAAAAGAAACAAAATAGATAAATGGTCTAAATAATCTCAATTTTTCATAATGATCCACTTAAATTAAGATGAATTTTAAACTTCTTCTCTCTTGAAACTGACCTCACGATGTCTCTTTAGGATTTTACTGTTCATTTGATAGCTAACGTTAACTCTGAAAACAAAAAAATGCAAAAGTCCCCTTAAACTAGGTTTTCACATGTATTTTTAAGAAAATTATGATTGTAGACACAGTTTAAGACACAATCATTTCTTAGATCATGTAATGCTTCTTATTTAAAAGATTGCATAACACTACAACAAATTGATGTATTGGCTACGTTTTTATTGGAGACGATTTTAAAATCATCGACAAAAGCAACCTTTTGGCAATGATTTCCACATTTGTCTCTGTAAGTAAATGATTTTATGATTTTTTAAAAAACGTCGAAAAAGGGAAAATATTTCACGATGATAACACGTTAACATCGCAATAACAATAGGTTTTAATGACGTTTTTATCATTTCATAGCCTAAACTTAAGTATTTTGCAATGAACAACAGTAATGTCAGCAGAAATCGGGGAATCAATGTAATTAGCATTGATTATGGTGAATAGTTCCAACAAACAGCGACTAAAAATACGTTGTGTCACCAAGTACGTATCCTTTTTTGAGACGATTGAAGTAATTGTCATAGATAATTCATGCAAACATAATATTGAGAGACGTTAAAAGAAATTGTGGTACAATGTAACTTCTTACGACGATGTTTGTCTTTTGTCTCCAATATTTGGCGACAACTTGTTAAGGTGTCACGGATGGTTGCACATATGATTATTCATTGCAATAAGAGCAGGATATTGCGATGATTATATGTTTCATCGCCAAAAGTGAATATTTAATTATGGAAATGGTATCAATATAATATAATGATATATGGTAAGTATTACAAGGTTTTAATTAGAAGTTTAACAATTCTTACACAAATAGAACAACAACAATAGTACACAGCCTTATCCCCTAACTAGTAGAGAGACTGTTTTAAAAATTCTTACTGACAAAACAATAAATAAAGTTTAAAGCTGATTCCAGTTGATACCATCAATAAATGAAAATGATATAATTATTTTTTTGGATTCTAAATGATATAAGAGTCAATAAAGGTAAATGACTTTCTTATGTTTGGATTCCAATAAGGGTTCTTGCACGTTTGAAGGCACCAATTGAAATAGTGAAAGATCTTCCCTCAGGTGTAGGGTTGTTAACACCCTCTTCCGAAAGCTTCTTTCGCTATAGCTAAACTTCTAGAGGATACAATGAATGAGTACCAAGATTTAGTATGGAAGACAACTTGAACAGATGAACTGCTAGTATGATGTGTTTGACCTAAATCACAATCAATATAGAACTTAGATTGGTAGTTTAGTGAAACTATATAACAAACCTAAATTAGAACACATGCATACTTGATTGACCAGACGTAGTCATTAGAATCGATGAATTTACAATTTCCCTAATCCTTTATGGACCATTATGACATCAACCCTGCCCTGCCTCCATTTCCATCTATGTTCTCTTGAAGATTCAAGAAAGCTTAACACAACATATAGTATATACAATCAAATGTTCATATATATAATAACTTCATAATAAGAAATGAGATCTAGATAATAAAGAAAATGAGTTAGTTTGGATGATACTAAAAACCTTGAAGAAGAAGATTGGTCATAGATGGTAAACGATTGTTAGTATATGAAGAGAGAATTTGTTCTGCATTGGTTTTTTCTTCAGTAAGGACAATTTTTCCACATGCCTCCCAACAATGTATATATTACAAAAGAAAGGTATGGAAAAATTTATATATAATGTAATATTTAATAAATCATTACAATAGTGGGGATTAATTAATATGTATGCATTAATAATACATTAAGTTAATTACCATATACAATAATAATAATAGCAATTTATTATAAATAATTTGCAAAATATTTGATTAAGTGAACAAAATTGATTGTAATATACACTTTTTATTAATCATTTAAGTAGAATAAAAATTGTATGAAAAGGTTTAGTATTGGTGACGTTTTATTAATTTGGTAGCAAAATGTTGGACAAATTGTGATTATATTTTAATTTTGTAACAAATTGTTGACATTTAGCAATGAAATATATTTTCGTTATCAAATAAACTGGACGAGAAAATAAATTTTAGCTGAGACGACGTTGTTCATCTATTTTAACACAGACGGATGAACCCCTTCTTCTTCCCCCCTTGCGAATTAACCCCTTCTCTTTCGTTTTTCAAAAAGCCATTAAAGCACCTTCATTTTTGCCCTATCTTCTCCTCTCTCTACGACGTTGTGATTCAATCTTCTCCTTGAACTTTCTCTTCATCTAGTAAGTAGTGTTGAGCTTTTTATTTTCTTCTGCCATTAAAGTTGAAAACACATGGGAGTTTGTGTTATGTTTTTACTTTTTTATTGTTTGCGTTAATTAGTGATGATAATGGTTGAATTATGCAAAATATGTGTTATTGTTGTTGAACAAAGGGAAAATATATAATTGTTTTTGTTATTTTGAGTTGAAATGTGGCTACCCATAGGCCTTGTTTGGTTGGCATAGATTCTTGTTTGGGAAAGTAATCATTTTCCTAAAATTTATATTATCACGTTTGGTTCATTTTTTTGAGTAGTTAGGAAAGTAAAAACTTTTTCAATCTAGGGAACGTACTAGCACTTTACTTAGATTCAAAATCTCAGCACCCCCTTGGTATTTAGATTACTTTCCTCAGGAATTTAATCTAAAAAATACGCTAGCCAATTTAACCCTTTCTTCTCTCTCAACTCTGCGACAACTCTTTTATAAATCCCTACCTCCTCTTCAACCAACGTTAGGAATATCGTACCGAACCTGGTACCGGATTGAATTCTGGTACAGTATTGTATAGGTACCGATTAATACCGAATACCGCTTCGAGTAATTTTTAAATTTATGAAATAGTCCCTAAATTTTTTAAAAATTACAAAGTAGTCCATTGTCATACAAAAATCATAATAATAAATAATGATCACAATTTTAATTTAGTAATTATTAATAAATATAATTATATTTAAATTATATTTTTAAAATATGTAAATTTCAAATAAATTTTGATTTAATAATTTAAAATATATAAAATAAATATTAGTTTATAAATAATAATTTTAAATTATTTATTTTAAAAAATAAAATTTTATGAATACTTTATTAATAAATATTATATAAAATATTTAAATAAATTTAAATAAAAATAATTTATTGTTAAGTTTTATTTAATTTATAATTATTATTAGTAATAAAAATATTTATTATTATTTTAAAAACAAAATTTAAAAATTCACAATAATTATAAAAGTTGAAATAAATAAAACAACTAATTAAAAAAACTTTGGAAAAAGGGAGGAAGGAGAGATAAGACGGAGGGAGGAAAATTTCAAAAATTTTTAAAAATTTCTCCTATTTTTTAAAATTTTCAGTATCGGCCAGTATTTAAATTTTGAATATTTTTGCTCTTAAGGTTCATATTTTCCTTATTTAACGATTTCAATTTTTATTCGGTTTGTAGGGATATAATTGAAAATAAAAGTCAAAATTAAGTTATATTCTATAAAATACTGTTGCATACTAAATACTATAATAAGAATCCACCAAACTTTCCTATTAAAATTCTTATAAGTATCCAAACATGTGAATATCTTTAGTTTCCATAAATTTATATTTTGAAGAATCATATTTTAAATTCACTTTACTTTTCCGTCGATCAAACAGACTAAATGATTAATTATTATATTGTCAATGTTCTCGGTATTCTATCAAAACAAACAATTGACAGAATAACTAACACCGTAAGAATTGTCAAGACCGAAGAGCACACTCCACCAATTCTTGAACTAGTCCAAATTGTGGCATTACAAGATGAAGAGTTCAACCTCAAGTGACTTTCTTTATCCTCCCAAGATTTTGTCTTCTTCCCTTCTTCAATACAACATCATCCTGTATGTTCTAAAGCCACTGTATGACTTATTCTAAGCCATAAGCTACACTTCTTTTTTCCAAGTGTTGAAGGGTTCTTTCTTGTTTCCATCTGGAATAAATGAAGATGACTTATTTACAATCACTCAACATAAGTTGCATAACCCAACAAGTTCCTTCAATTAGAAACATTTTATACTACCAAAATCACAAAAAGCCTCACAGATCAACGCCTTGTAATCCTGCAGAGAACAGGGTTAGCCCAGGATTATTGATACAGGAGGTGTTTGCTAGCTGTCTTTTAGCTTATTGACTAAAAGTTAGTTTTTTGACAATCTTAAATAGCTATTGATATGTTTAATTAATGACTTATTGATTTAACCTCAATAAATTGATTTCTAAAAACTCTATGAAATGAGCTTTTGGAGTTAGCTGTTTGCCTAATGACAATATTGCCCTCCACTTTACTCTCTACTTTTGCTCTGTGTGTTTTCAAAGTTGGCATTTTTTGATCGTACAATTATGTTGTAAAATTTAGAAGAATATAATAAAATGGTTAATTAAACTTTTTAATATTTATTTAATTTTATAATATTAGTTTATATTTAAAAATATCATAATATTAAGTTTTTGAATATAAAGAATCACATCAAATTGATATTTTTAGTGTATAACTACGATATATCGTATTTGAATCGTACTATAATTATAGATATTTTTAATTTATTAAATAATAAAATTCATACATATTATATGAAAAATACTAATATGA
>JAOTBA010030098.1:0-17017 GCA_025629845.1 Erythroxylum squamatum
TAAAGCCCATTCTTCCCAACATAATTCTAATCCTTCACTTTAATCTCCAAAATTCTAATTCCAATTATACTTGCTAAATCCAAAGCTCACATAAATATATATATATATACACACAATTAAGTCAATTAAAGCAAAGTAAAAGCAATTAAAGTAAACGAATAAGTAAATAAATCAATTAAAAAAAATCGGGGCCCAACAGGCAAGGTGTGCTGAACTGCGTTACCAAATTTCTAGTGTTTTTATTATTTCGGTTTTGCTTGTTTTTATATTTTATTAGTGCCAAGGAAATTTGCGAAAAGTTTGCGGAATAATTAACCTCCTTCAGTTTTTCAAATTTCATTCAGTTTGGCTCAGTATTTTGCAAGTTATACCTAAAGTACTATAGACTATTCTCACACCATGACAACATACTGTACTCAACTTCAAGCCAAATTTCGAAACCTTTAGATACAGAATTCAAATTCGATTCCTTCATGAAAATTGTATCCATCTATCTTTAGTTTAATATAAAATTAAAATCATACCATTTGGATGTCTATAGATTAAGATATGGCTAAAATACATATGCATGTTGTGTGAAAACACTCCATCAAACATATTCCAGCACACTTCATCATCATTTTCATCCTAGTTCATCTCTTTTGCTTTCTATCGTTTCTAGCTTATGTCCTCATTATCCCCTCTTCCCTACTTCCATTTCATCTCAATTTCAATCAAAAATAAATCATATTCTATGTTTGATCATAACACCAAAAACAAAACATCTACATATATATACATTCATCACCAATTTTTTGCACATGCTCAACTCTAATCTCACATTCATTTCACTTCTAACTATCACCTTAATTCTTCCCATTTCAAGACATCACATTACTTCCTTTCTTTAGCTCTAGACCCATTTTAGTTCATCTCCAAAACACCTAAAAAGATCCACGTTAATAAACATTGAAAATAGAACATGAAACATCCATTTATCTATCAAAATTTTCTGCACTTTTTCCCTACACCATTTTTAAGGATCTTTCTATTTCAAACTCATCTCTACAACAACTTATGAAATTTGAATCATAAACACAAAACCAAGACATCAATGTATTCATTTCTTTACCCACGTTCCATCATATATAAAACACCATTTTATAATCATTTAACCTCTAGCTAACATCATACATGTTTCATTCAATAAATCATGAAGAACAATATGATACTTAATTTATTAAACTCCAAGCTTCTTCAAAATCACATAAACCCTAGCTTTCCTAGCTTTACATGATCATCAACTCCTCAAGGAGGAATAGGTTAGGTTTTTAGTAACAAGATGAAGAGATGATAAGGATCTTGAAGAAACAAAGTGAAGAATAACAAGAACTTAACGAGATGAGGTGAGAGTGAGATGGTCGTGAGTGAAGAAAATGAGAAAGATGAAGAAGAGAGTATATGGAATACGTGAGAGAAAAAAAAGATGTCTTGTAAGAAGAAAATGTCGTGGGTGGGTTAAAAGCAATGTAAAAATTGCTTGATGTCATGACACTAACCACTCAAAGAATCAATTAACCTCTTTTAATAATGGTGCTCAATACCATTTAATCTCTAGTCCATTTGTCACCTAATTTCTAATTCAATTGTCACCCAATTTTCAATGTCACATTCTCAACAAATCCTAATGCCATTTACCAATTATTTCGTTTGCCATTTGACACTTATTTCTACTACCATAAATCAATTGTCTTATCACTTGGCATTTTTCCTAATTCCAAAAATACTCAAAATTTTAGATTTTTTTTCAAAATTTCACCAAAAATTCTAAATCAATAATTATACTCACCAAATCGATTTTCAAGACAAAATATTCACTATTAACATCATAATCATTTAAAAATCATTTATATCCTGGGATTAGTCAAATGAGTGCATGAACAGTCATTGTAATGTGTGCAATTATCAAATTCTCATGTATGTATGCTAATATTATGCATGAGCGTGAAATGCAATTTCCTAATTTCTCAATATTATCCCTCATATTCAGTATTCTAGGGTTTCCTAATTTCTCAATATTATCTCTCATATTTAGTATTCTAGGATTCTAACCCTTAACATGGGAAAAACAGGATGTTACAAGTGGCTTTCTAGGATTTGTTAAGTCTAAAAGCTTTTATTGTGTCTTATGTCAACTTTCTAATGGTCTTGGTTTACCTTTTTCTTTTAATGATTCCATTTTTATAACACATTTTTGATATGATTTATTTTGATATTTATGATCTTGTTGCTCATGATACTATAAGCTGCTTGAGATATTATGTCATCTTTATTGTTGATTTTCTCATTATACATGAATTTATATAATTAATGTGTTATAAGATTGAATTATTTTCTATTTACTTTTATTTTGATAATATGATTTAGACTTAGCTCTCTTGTAAGATAAAATATTTTGCATTAATAATGTCAAGATATAAATTTCACTTACCTTCTTGCTTAACAAGGCATTATTGTTCAAAGATCTTGTCCAAATACCTCTCAAAAAAATATTCGCGCTGAATGAAAAAACAAGCGCATTCTTGATACTGTTTGAGCCCTTCTTATATTGTCTTTCTATCCCAAAACTTTTTAAAAAGAAGAAACTCTTATTCTTGTTTACACCATAAATTGTATCCCTTCTCATATTATAAATAACATCTCTTCTTATGAATGATTATTCAATTATGCTCCAAATTACCAAACTCCTATGGTTTTTATTTTTGTTTACTTTGTTCTCTTATAACCTTATGATTATACCAAACTAAAACCATGAGCACGATTATGTTGGTTTCTTGGGAATTGCATAGAACACAAAGGTTATAGGTGTAGGGATCCCCTGTTTCAAAAACTTCATATCTCTTAATAGGTAATTTTTAGTAACATAAGATGTTTTTCACATTTAAAATTTTTAGTCATTGAACCTTCTCAGTAGCTTTTCTTTGATCCTACTATATACTTGTTTTATAACATTTATCTTGCAAGCCCATCAAATAACTCTGTTGGTTCAACACATTTGACATTGATTTGATTCTATCTTCCTAAGCCATGGTTCTTCCACTTCCACAAAATAACCTTTCTCCATCTACTTTCATCAGAATCTACAGAGTCTCATCTTCTTCCCTGTCATTCTAATCGAGTAAATCACCCCTTTATTTGCCTTAAAGTTTTCTATGTTTATTGCAGTATTGTCTCTCTATATAAACCTTATATCTATCGTGAGACTAGCTCTAATTACGGTAGAAATCAATGGTGAAAAAACTATAAGCCCTTACTAATACTAATATTTAGGACTTATTTAATTAACCTCTAGATAAGTCTATTATTGGCTACAAGTGAGTCTATAAATTTAATGTTGAACCCAAGGAGGTTCTAATCAATATTTTGATGATGGTAAAATGTAAAACATACTAACGAGTTTATTATTTTGATAAAAAGCAATATAAGAACAAAATGAAGTCATAAACACAATATGATATCTTATAAAGTTGATAAAGAGAAGTTGAAGTTTGCAACGTTGAAATGATGATTAAACCAAGAAAAAAGAAGATTAAGGCATATCAAGGTCATTCTTTAGTTTATAATGATAATTTTAATCTCATTTAATCACTTTGATATTCTAAAGGGCTCACCATAAGTCTTTACATTCATCAAAAAGTATTAAAACTTTTGATTTTAATAGAAAAACCTTTTGATAATTTAAAAACTCTTTACGCTGTATTTTGGAAAAAATTTAAATCATAATTGCAGTCAAAAATTTAATTTTGAGTATTTGAAGTTATTAAAAATATGTTTTTTGGGTGATTGGTCAACCTATTGGGTTAGTGGTCAACCAAAGGTTAAAGTTGTTAAATTTTATTATCATAAGTTTTGTAACATTGGATGATGTATTGGTCTAACGATATGCCTACTAGTCGAACATTGTCCTAAAGGATAATGAATTTAGTATTTTTAATGCATACTAATAAACTAATATACTATACTAGACAACTAGTTCACTGTATGTAGCCATTGCAATAGCTAGTTTTTGGCTTCAATGGCTAGTAGGGATCTAAAATCCTATAAATATGTGTTTTTCATTGGTTTTATCATCAAGAAGCATTTGGATGTATTTTATAAATATTTCTAAGTGTTTTTCAATTATTTGAACATCATTGCTTCATATTTGTGAAATTAAGCCTCTTTGAAATCATCAAACAATAAATTGAGGTATTTTGAGTTGTAATATTTAGTTAATTATATTATTATACTTGAGGATATCCAAGTGAGTTTGAGGTTCTTTTTCACCTTGGATGAAGATTATAAAAGGGTTTCTATTTATTAAGAAAGATTGTATAAGGGTTACTCTTTGCCTAGAAAGAAGAATTATAGTAGAATTCCAAAAAGATTCTTGAGAGTGGATGAAGGCAAAAGTTTTTTGTTGAACCACTGTAAATAGATTTGCATTCTTTCTTCCCTATCCTCTTCAAATTATTATTCATTAAACAATCCACACACACACACACACACACACACACACACACACACACACACATTGATTATTGCCAGATTGTGTTCATTGGTTAGAAAATTCTTGAATTTTATAAACTTCCAATTCATCCCCCCTTTTTAATCCCATTAAGGATTAACAAGTGGTATCAGAACGGGCCTATTAGGCTAGCATTTCAAATGAAATCATAGCAAAGATCGTAATGGCATATTTAGGAGTATCATAATCATCATTCAACTAAGAGGGACAATGCTTTTTTTTTTGAAAAATTAAAGGAATATATTAATAGAACAAAAAAGAAGTTCACAAATATTCCACTAGAACTCACATTTACTAGTCAAGAGAAAATTGAATAACAATCTCTTTACTAAAATAGCAGGAATACATTCATACAGGAAACTAGTAGCTAAACTTCCTTATAATCAATTGACTTTGTTTTTAAGAAAAAGGATCTCCTCGATGGTTTGAAGGATCTCATATATTGTCACTTTCAAAGTAGCATATTTGTTTTTAAATCTTCTATTATTCCTTTCATTCCATATCCCTTGGATACAAGTCCCCATTGTAATAAAAAAAGTCCCTAAAATGTCCTTAGGAATGTAAGAGTGATCCATCAACCATTGAATAGTTTCAAAAAAGGAATTCCTTATAAGGTCCCCTTAACTAAATCTTTTAATCTCTTTCTTAACACTAGAAGCAAAGTGACATTCAAGAAACCTCCAAAGAGAGATAAAGCTTTAGTAGAACTTTTTATGATGGCAATGATTACCTTTATTAGAAAAATAAGATGAGATTCTTCTTAATGGCCAAAAGTGTAAACATATGGGAAATGGTTCCAAATGGTCCATTTATTCCTATGAAATTGTATACAATAAAAAGATGTGCAAATTAAAGGAAAGATAGGAACCTCAATATAAGAGATTAGTTGCCTTGAATAGTGGAGCCATACACATTCTTTTTTATACATTAGGAAGAAATGAATTCAATAAGATCTATATGTGTGAAATGGCTCATGAAATTTGACATACTTTATAGGTTACATATGAGGGAAACAATCAAGTAAAGGAGAGCAAAGTAATCATGCATGCTAAGACATCACTATGAATTGTTTTAAGTAAAGCATGATGAAAGCATATTTAGCATGTATACTAGATTTATTGATATCATTAATGCTATCAAAGATCTTGGAAAGACCTATAGTAATGTTGAAATAAAATGGTAAAAAATTTGCTTAGGTCACTCCTAAGGACACAGGAAGCTAAAGTGATGGCTATACAAGCCAAATATCTAACAACACTATCATTAGAGGAGCGTATTAGATCTCTTCTTACATATAAAATGAAGCTCCAAGAGACACAAGAAGAAATGATGCTTTCAAAGAAAAATAATTTAGTTCTTAAAGCTTCAAAAGAAGAGTCAAGCGAAGAAGAAGATACATCAACCAATGAAAGCAATAAAAAATACATTAGCTTAATCCTTAAAAAATTCAAGAATTTTTTGAAGAAGAAATTCTCCTAAAGAAAGGATTTTATGGAAGGTAAAAAGTAATTTACAACATAAATCCTCTAAGGTTATTTACTTTGAATGTAGAAACTTGGTCATATAAAGTCACATTGTCTTCTACTCAAAGATAATTAGAAGTATGAAAGAAACTATAAGAATGAGAAGAAGGACAAGAAGAAAGTACTTAAAGCATTAACTTAGGATGACACAAGTGAATTTGAAAGCAAGCATTTGAAAAAAAAAGATAGCTCATATGTGCTTTACCTCTATAAATGATGATGAGTTAACATCCAACCCTAACTTATGTGATAGTGATATTTATTTATGATGAATTAGTTAAAAGTTTAGAAATCATAAGTAAGAAAAGAAAAAAAATATATCATTCAAACTTAAGGAAGTTTAAAAAAAGTTTGATGCATGCATAAATTAAAATAAAAATATGAAAATTGAATTGCATAGCATTAAGGCATCTGAAAATATTATTATTGATGACAATTATAACTTAGATGCATTAAAGCATGAGAATGAAACATTAAAAAAGGAGGTTGATTCCCTTAAGGACTCATTTTCCAAGTTACTAAAGAAAGTGAAAAACTAAAAAACAGGCTAGGATGTCAAAAAATTCCAATGATATATATGGAATATGATATAATCATAGAAATGACGGCAATTCTAAAATCACATTTGTTTAGAGAAATATTTTCATGGCAAAGAATCATTACCTAATATAATAAATATGGAACATCCACATCTAAGCATATGCATGGGCATTTCACATTCACTAGGACTAGTTCTAAAAGCAAGCATCATGTTTTCATATATGGCTCATAACCTAGGCATTAAGTTAAATACTATCAGGGGAAGAATAGGCATAACTTCTACGATAACATATAAACTCATTCACACCATTTTAGGCCTAAAAAAAGCATACATCAATCTTTCATTTACAATCGACATAATATATATAATCATGGTAGCTCATTTCGCTATCCTAGGAATCTATTCAACACCTTTATTGTCTAAAAGAAGTTCTGTAGCACCCCACTCTCGTAAGACACGTACCCGACATCCAAAGTGATATTCGAGTATGTACCTCGCAAGGGTGGCATGCTAGAACAGTCATTCAGTCAAAATTCATTAAAAAAATTTATTTTGTTAAAACAATGTACACATATGCGGAAATCATCAATTAAATCAGGCACACTTTATTTTTAAACATTTCCATTCACAAGTGTTACAATTATTTTACGAACATTAGAATTCAACAGCCACTTAGACCCATTTCAGATACAAAACACTTGCAATCGTAATGTCATTTCATTACCAAATCATTCACATACACTTTGTACAATTCTTGCGGAACATAATTCAAAAACAAAATAACTGAAGACATATGGAGGTACAAACTGATCTCGACCCTTAATCTATATCTAACCTCAGTGGCTATACTCTACTTAGCCTAACTAAATAATTCCTCTGAACCTGAAAAGCTACGTTGCAATTTTTATGAGTTTTGTGAACTCAATGAGCGAACCATCATTGATGATTTCATCCAGGTCATATACACAAATCACATACTTCACAAATATTCATTTAAAACATGTATATTCCAAATACTCACATTAACATGGTACATCATGTAATCATTGCGAATCAGAACAAATATATACAAATATAGATGAATATGAGACTCTAGACGCGTTATTATTGTTGTGAACGAGTGCCTTTCACATACGGATACAAATACTGGCCCATTGGGCTTAGTCAGAATAGAATCACGGAGCATAGCTCTACGTTCAGAAACAGAAATCACAGAGCAAAGCTCTATGTGTAAGCACTTTCATACTGGCTACTCCGGTCACAATGCCTTTATCTGAGCATGTATTTTATGAAATGCACCAAATACAGAATATGTCATGTACAACAGTCACATATGAGGCACAGTCAGAAATCTCATAGTCATCGGACCTAAGTTCGGCATTCAACTTTCGTTGAGAATACTCATATCATTCAGAATTTCAAAACAATTAGAATACTTCCAATACATTTCTGAATATTAAACTCCTCGGACCTTAAGTCTGGAATTCATAAACAAACCATAAACAATTCAATAATTGGAAGTCAAACAAATCAAATCAATCCTAGGAAAAAAATCGTCTACGCTGACTCACAATACGCTCCAATATGCTATTGCCTGGATGGTCTGGCAATGTCTGACTGGCGTCTAATGTACTTCTCTATATCATACAAAACACATTTTCATAAATCACACATTTGCACAAATGTATAAGTATTCCTTTATGCACATGTATGTATACAAATTATGCACAATGCATGTTCAATGATAATCCAAGGTATCTTATTGTGATTCCAGTCACCATATCATTCATATATCAAAACCCTCATAAATATCATTTGTACTTAGGGTTTGGACCATAATAAAATAATATGAACTAATTTCGTAACTCATTTAATCATTTCAGATTTTTCTAACAACATGTTTTCAGGTCAACCTTGCATGATCATTCTGATAAGGTAATTGACACAATTAGACAACACTTTCTTCTAGAACATTGTTCTCCAATGTTCTAAGTTTGTAATAACACCTATATCATACAATTTGATTCAGTATTCCAAAAGTTATGCTCAATTTACTTTGTACTGTTCTTAAAACATAACTGTACTCTATATTGCATGTCTTATACTTGTCACTATTCAACATGCCACATGTCACAATTTAACTGGTTATATTTTCTAGTCCAATATACCCTAATTTTTTAGAAATTTCCTAAAATTCACCAAAAATTTTGAAATAATCACAATATTCTCCAAATAAAATTTCACCACAAATAATCCACAATTCACTAATTAATTGCATTAATAACTCAATTATACCTGGAAAATGTCAATGAATGCATGTACAGTCATATTAATGTGAAAAACTCATTATTCATATGTATGTGTATGTTATATTTTGCATAAGCATAGAGTGCACTTTCTACATTCTCAGTAATTTCTCATATTCACTATTCTTGCCTTAACATGGGTAACGGGATGTTACAAGTTCTCTCATAATCTATACACACATAGTAATGCATTTATGCATCATCATCACTTATATAACATGGTATGTCATTTTTATGGCAAGTGTAGACATGTTGATACATTTTGTTTTCTCCAGCAAAGAATTGCAAGCAAACCTTTGAAAGTGTGGATTAAAAAGGAGGAGCATAACAATTAATGAACTAATCTTATTTAATATCTAAAACATATTAACTAGCTTATTTTATAGGGTTTCTTAAAAAGAAAGTGGAACGTGGTAAAGATGGTAGTTATTGAATTAAGTATTGTTTTTGAAGAGATTACATTTTTATCTTGATGAATTTAAACTTTTTGTAACCAAGAAAGCCTTTAAATTGTTTGTATATAACATGGAGAAGTTTGCATAAAAAGAGTAAGAATAATTAAAGACTTTTCAAAAGAAACAATTATTGAACCAAGCGTGGATTGTAGGAAGGACGACATGTCTCCAATAGATTGTAAACTTAAGAAGAATCTTCTTTCAAATCATTATAAGTGCTATTCAATAAGAGGTAAATATTAGTTCATGCTTTAGAAAATTGTCACATATTACTCTTATTTATTGATAAGTGTCGTTAAGCGTATATAAAGTAAATCCTTATTTTAATTTCAAATTTATTAATCAATTTAGTATAGAGCAAATAAGAGTTGATCCCACGAATAAAGTTAATTTACTAATTCAGTTTATTTATTACAATACTTTTAATTAAAAAAAGTTCCAACGAATCAATCTATTTTTTAAAAAGACACAATTATATCGTAATAATTTTGTTTGTACGAAAGGAATTCCATAACGAAATATAAACATCATCAACACTCATGTAATGTCCTCTTTAACCACATTAGTAAGGTACAACATCAAAACTTAACAAAATGAACGTATGACAAATTTTAAAAAAATCATTCAACCAATATTCAAAAAGCTGATAAATTATTTTATGACTCAATAAAATTCAATGTAGAACTCAAAATAGACAGCATTAATCATAAAGCATGAAATATGAATTTTTCTTACTTCAACATAAAAAAATTACAATTGATTAAATTAGATTATTAATTCACCATTCAAATGCTATAGAATTATGTTATGTCATAGACATAATCTTAAAACTTAGAATAAAGAGAAAAATGAAAACTAAAAAATTACAACTTCTAAGTTACTTCCAAACTCAACCCAATTTGGTTAGATAGTTTAAAACTTAAGTAATTTGTAGGATAAGTCAAACCATAGGTAAAACAAGAATTATGTATTTAAACATTTAATTTGCTTTCCCAAACTTAAAACACATCTTAACAAAAATCTAGAATATTTTTCGCAACTTGGACAACATTTAGAAAAGCCATCGTTCTTCATCTAAATTATTCATTTTTTATGAATAACATATTTTATTCCATTTTAAACTTCAATTAAATCAATTTGCGACAAGTTGAAAACCTATGAATTAATCCGAAATAAATGCAAGTATATTAAAAAAAGGGTTTACAAATTTTGAATTGAATATAATCAAAATAAATAAACAACTTCTAAATTTATTCTAACTTAATCTAATATGTACAAGTGAACAAATAGTGTTTTAATTGGCCATGCAATTCGATATACTTGGATCATCCGAGTTATTTAATAGGCTAAGCATAGAAAACTAATCAATTAGCTCCTACTTACCTCCCTTCAATTTCAATAATCGAACCAGCTCAATCTCAACTCAAAGTGCATTATGAACTAAGAGGTACATCCAACCACCGATAATTTGTTCGAAGCACAAATAAATTCCAGGTCATACAACGCGCTATGAATTAACGATTGAAGTATCACATTCACATAAGCAAGGACGTCTTCAATCATATAAAGAACATGAATTAGAGATCAAAGAATTCATACATTTTATTAAGTATTACTCAGTAACAAGTCAATTAATTTAGAAAATTAATAATCCAAATATTCAAAGGTCATCTCTAAACTAAATTTAACAATTAGAATCAACTAAGCATAGGAAATCATAAACGAAGAGGGGAGAAGTTTTAGAAAAATCATTCAAATTTTTCTATCTTCACAGACCTCAGACCAGCCTTAAAGATCTAGAATTTCTTCCTCCACTAGTGGCGAACTAACTCAATCTTAGTGGTTTGTGGCTTTTTGAACATTCCCACACCTACTTGTGCGAGCTTATTGTTTTCATCGCCTTAGAAAGATGAAAAATACTCTTTGAAATCTCACCTTTGTGTGGATTGCTTGTTTGTCTTTCTCCCTAATTGTTGTGATGGTTTTATAGCCTCTAAAAGATCCTAAATGCTGCATGTTACTGGAATTTTGATGAGTTTCTGCTTATATCGTCCATTTTGAAGAGATTTGCTGGAGATAAAGACATCAAGTGGGTGAGTCTTCTTCTCCCCCCTCCCCCAATGTTTGTTCTGTTATTATTGATTTTGTTTTCTATTGATGTTGCGTTTTGTTTCTCTACTGCTACGCTACATTTTGTTTTCCTCTTTTGGTTCTAAGTTTTAGGCTATTTTGGCTACTTCTTTTGTCTTTTACGTTTTGTCTTCTTACTGCTGCGTTTTGTTCTTTTCCTATTGCTTTTTGGACTGGTTTTTAAGTTGTTTATTATTTCTTTTTTATTGGGCTTTGTTTTGGATTTTTCTTTTTGGGTTAGATTTTCTTCTAGCTTCCTTTCCTTAAGTCCACCAAGCCTATAATAAAATATTTAGTCCAATTTAAACCGTTTTTAGAAATAAAATATAAAATTAAATAACTTGAATAATTAATAAGAAAATGCAATAATTTAACCCAAATGTACTATGTAAATAATATGAAATAGGGGTGTAAAATATACTATAATTTCTACTTATCATTTATCAAGTTGAGTATAAATCCTTAATGTTGATTGTTTGGGTTTGATTTATGAATGAGGTTTTTAATGTTTGTTTTTATACTGTGAACCTTAAACATAGAGATTATGTGCAAAATGGTGTTATTATGTTAGAATTTATATCAATTAGATAATAATTTCTCTAAACAATTAAATAAGGATAGATTTAGCATAATAAGTAGATAATTAGGTATGTTTAATGGAATTTCTATATGATAAGGATAGCCTATATGTTTTAATTCATCCCTGATATTAGATGATTGATTATGGTTTTAAAATCTTTTTATTTGAATTTTAGCTTTTCAGAATATAATTATCAACCAATTCCTTAATGTGGATGACTATTGTATATAAAAATTATGTTTTTTGCATTTTTAGTAAGTTTGTTAATTGTCTGGTCATTTTTTTGGATGCCTTTATAGACATGTTGGTCGACCAATACCCTTATATGGTCGACTAATGTTCCTGTTTCTGACATTCCTTTTACTTTCTAGTGATTTTGTTAGTACCTTGGACACTAATCTGGACGACCACTTAGACACACTGGTTAACCAATATCATTTTGTGGTTAATAAATGTCACTTCACCTAGGCAATAATTCCAATTCAACAAGGTTAAAAGGATTTGGTCACTCCTCTGGTAAGCAATGTCCTATTAAGAAACTCTCCTTTTTAGTGAGTTTGTAAGTAGATTGGTTGCATATACTAACCATAACAACTGCGTCAGATGGCCGTCAAGTAATTTATAGTATACCTCCAGGACCAGAACTTCTTGTTTCAGAAGGCGAATCCATCAAACTTGATCAACCATTAACGAGTAATCCTAATGTGGGTGGATTTGGTCAGGGGGATGCGGAAATAGTACTTCAAGACCCATTACGTGTCCAAGGTCTTTTGCTCTTTTTGGCATCTGTTATTTTGGCACAAATCTTTTTAGTTCTTAAAAAGAAACAGTTTGAGAAGGTTCAATTGTCCGAAATGAATTTCTAGATCTGTGGATTTCAAGTTTTTAAAAAAAAAAAAAAATTGTTGGCAATTCTGTATGATCAAAAGAAAATTGTGAAAAGCCCATTTCTTTATATTTTTTTTTATACCAGATTTTTATTTTTGAAATTACTTGTACCGCATTTCGAGTCATAGTATATATTGGTAAAAATACGAGTTGAATTTATCCCTTCTTTTTTTTTAATCTAACTTAGAGAATGGTGTGATTTTGTCACTATTGTCAGATTTAACTGTCATAGAATGTATCAATAGCTTTTTTTAGTCTAATAGCATACAATTTGACTAGATACTAAGCATAAGATAAGTAAACGGAAAAGAAAAATATAAATGAGGAGAACAGGGGATTCTAGAGGGTATTATTCTATTCGTCTTCTGAATCTTCGACACAAGAAAAGATGTGAAAAATTCCTTTTCTTGTGTCGAAATAATAATGATTCTTGATACCGTTCGTCTAAGATTCCTATTCTTAGTTTTTATGTTTCTGGGTTTAGCATAACCTCCCTCTTTTCTTTTTTATACGTATAAATAAATAGTAGTTGACAAATAAAGAAGAAAGGGAATCTTTTTGATCAAATAGAACGTTTTCAATGAACTTCTAAAAAAATTTCAACTTTGATGAGATACTCAAATAATCAAATAAATAGAATAAAAAAATAAATAGAATAAAATAAGGTTATATTAGTATAGAAAATTGGCATGATATCGGATCCACAGAAATAGATAAAATATCTATCATGATTATGTCATCGAGGAAAAGGCCATCGAGTAATGAATTCTTTCTTTCTGATAACTTTGATAGTATTCTATCAAGGAACAAATGTTCTGATTCAATTAATGAAGTTAGGTTTTCAAAACCGCCACCCAGTATAACTATAATGGAGTTTTTGAAATATTTGAAATCGCAGAAAAAAGTAAATCCATTTTTCATTTATACGTCCATTTATACGAATAAGACTTTATTCGTTATTAAGAACTCAACGGGGCGCCCCTCCGTTTTTCTTTTTTTTTTTTTTTTCTGTCTGATTTGAGGGGTCCTGTTGAGTTCGTACGCTGTCATGTCTACAATTCAGTTCATCCGCTTATTATTATTACAGGGATGATCCCAATCCCGAATATGAACCATAAAAGAAAATGCCTATTAAACCAATCACAGTAATACCAGTTACAGTACCTATTATCCAAAGAGGAATTCTTCCAGTAGTATCGGCCATTTATCTCACTTCCCTCCACATTTAATCAAGGGGCCATGCTAGAGACATAAACAGTCATAGATAATTATGAGATAATATCTTTCCGATGGGGATGGGATAAGAAAATTTCTACTATTATTTATTATTTATTATTTATTTATTATTCTACTATTCCTATTAAACTTTTTTCTCCTATTAATTGAAGAAATAATTAGAAAATAAAACAGCAAGTACAAAAATGAGTAATAACCCCCAGTAGAGACTGGTACGATTCAATTCAACATTTTGTTCGTTGGGGTTTGATTGTGTCATAGCTCTATAATTAATTCGTATTAAGTTTATCGTTGGATGAACTGCATTGCTGATATTGATCCCAAAAAAGAAACGGTAGGTACAGCTAGTCCGTGAACAGCCAACCATCGCACTGTGAAAATTGGATAGGTTCGATCTAGGGTCATTGGGGCCTCCTAAAAAGATCTACTAAATTCATCAAGTTGTTCCAAAGGATCAAAACGGCCAGTTATTAATGGAATTCCTTGTCGGCTCTCTGTAAAATATTCATTTGGACGGGGGCTTCCAAAAACATCGTAAGCTAAACCCGTGCTGACGAATAACCAACCTGCAATGAATAGGGAGGGTATAGTAATGCTATGAATGACCCAATATCGAATACTGGTGATAATATCAGCAAAAGAACGTTCTCCTGTGCTTCCAGACATGCTGAGCTCCATATATTCTTGTACAATCAAAAGGGGATCGATTTCGTAAAAGATAAGATCAGTAAATGAAACTTTACTGAAAGGAAATCTTTGTGAGATCGTCAATATTTTACCGAGGGTTTCTTTAAAGTATACCGAATCAGTATAGCTATCCTTCTTCTGACGCAGCAACGCAACTTCAATCAGTATCGAAATGAAGTCCTAGAGACTTTCTTTTTTTTTTTTTTCTTGTCGCTCTAAAATCGTTTACTATCAACCAGGTAAAATGTGAATTCAACGGGTTGTTGTCTAGTCTAATATAATAATTTATGAAAAAGGATTATGATTATCATATTCCCGCAATTGAATTCGATACGAAATTGAAAAAATATTCCTTTCGTGGTTGTAGAAGAATAATTTTTTTTGGAATCCCATTTTTTTTTTTCATTTTAAAGACCTGTGTAGTTGTACGGTAACAAGTACCGGTAGTAGAGAGTATTCGATGAAAGAAGGAGGACAACAAAAACAAGAATTGCAATCATCAATCTTCATCATGTACGCATTCTTGTTTTAGATCCAAAAGGTCTTTCTTGACACTTAACTACAAAACTGCAAAGATAAATTCTTTTTAATATGGAAAGAAAAAAGAAAATGTAAACCCTAGAAAAGGATACTAGGAATTACTAGTTTTAGAATTTTAAAATCTAGCTGGACCAAAACAAAAATAAAATAAAGATTGAATTTTTTGAGTGATCTGATTGTGCGATCCCCCTTTTTTCTTATTCGAGATATTATGTGAATGAATTGACTAATAAATTCAAATTAAAGTAACAAAAAAGTAAAGGGGTAAAAAAAAGATAGTATAAAGAATAGTATAAAGATATAAAGAAAAGTAGAGGTCGCTTTTCCGTCGAAAATAAAAAAAAAAATGGATTTGATCCAACTCAAAATCAAAAAAATAGATTAAAAGAAAGGAAAAGGATCCAAATCGAAATGATTTTCCAATTGGATTTCGTAGTGATTTATATAGTGATTCAAAGAAACTTTCTTTGAATTAAGTTATACAAGTGTTATTATTAATATTTTAGTGTTTGAATATTCGTTTTCTAATTGATTTTATTTTATTTTTCAATTTTATTTTTCAAGAGTTGTCCAAGGAATCTTTTGATTCGGAATCATAGGAGGATAGGTAGATGTCATGGATGATGAATTGCTTTCTTTTTCTATCTATACTATGTTTATTACTCTATTTTTCTTAGTAACGTCTATAACTATAATTTATAATGATTGATAAAATGATAATGATTGATAAATTAAAAACTTTCAATTGGTTTTTTTTATCCTCCTATCTTTCAAAAAATTGAACTTAGGGAAATGCTTTACAACTCCATATGTATAAAAAAAGTTTATTTAATTTAGCCTCTTCATGCCTACTATAACTAGTTATTTCGGTTTTCTACTAGCGGCTTTAACTATAACCTCAGTTCTATTTATTGGTCTGAGCAAGATAGGACTTATTTGAAATTAATTGAAATGAACAACAATTCCTAAAAAAAAGAGATTTTTCTGCAGTATTCAAGCTATTATCTTTTCTAGTTCCTTACCGTATCAATTTTCAATTTTTGGTTATTGAGATTTCTGGGCAATATGGATTAATATTTAAGGATATATATTCCCTCTCTTTTTCATTTTTAAACAAAAAGAAATGATTGAAGTTTTTCTATTTGGAATCGTCTTAGGTCTAATTCCTATTACTTTGGCTGGATTATTCGTAACTGCATATTTACAATACAGACGTGGTGATCAGTTGGACCTTTGATTAATGATTAATTAACGCCTTCTTTTTTTTTTGACCTCCTCTCTTCTTTAATCCACAGGAGGTCAAATTGAAATTGCTGTTCCATTTTTTCCGTATAATTTTTCGACTTAACAAAATACGAACAGAATCACGCTCTGTAGGATTTGAACCTACGACATTGGGTTTTGGAGACCCACGTTCTACCGAACTGAACTAAGAGCGCCTTCTTATCACAAAAAAGAAGACTGTAAGGAAAAAGATTCTTTTTTTACTATATCTTGAATGCTTCTACTATCATACAGAGTATGATAAAAATTCAAGATTAGGTATGTCCCGTTTTAATTGATCTCAGTTGATCCCTTGTTATTG
>JAOTBA010030126.1:0-17013 GCA_025629845.1 Erythroxylum squamatum
CCTTTGTTTTGCAGGGATCTCGCCGTCAAGATCAGCACAGTAAGCAATCCACACATGGATCCAAACGGCAACGATCCATTCAGTCAGAATCCGGCTGAACCAAAATGATATTGTTGATGAAAACTGAGATAAACAAGTACCATCTACATATTCTAAATGTAATACTCATGAACTTGCATTTATTTCCATTTTATATCAAAATCACTATATTTAAGTAGATATCATAACATTTAAAATATGACTACCAATTATCGATGAATCTTTGTCCCTTTTAGTTTTTATTAAGCTTCGAGTAAATTCATTTTATTCCCCATTAGAGGTTATGCAATATGGACTCATAAAAAGGCTAGGATATCTTACAATACATACTAGTTCAATGTCATTCTCTAAAGCTAATTTCCTCAAAAGTTCATTCTCCTCCAAAGGGACATCACAGACTACAAGTCCTGTAAGTATATATTAAATCATGTTTATAATAAGAGCACCAAATCTTTAAGGTTTGCAGGAATTCAACACTTTTAATGCTTCTATTATGGTTGACAGGTCAAGATCACCAGCTGTGATGTAAGAAATAAATGCCACCTAGAATGTAAGATCAATTAAGCAACAATATTAGATTGTAAAAGAGACCCTTGTTTCACCATGCTTTTACTTCTTTTCCAACCTAAACTTTTCCTTCCTTAGAAAGAAGCCATATAGTATAAAACATATAATATTTTTATTGATTTTTTGCTTAGTTACAATAAGAAAGAAGCTTTGCTTTTATAAACTAAGTAAAGAAGATGAAGATAAACAACTTTAGAGAGAAGATTCCCATAATACAATAATGCACACTATAATACAAAAGCTAATAATAAAAGCAAGAATTATTGGGGAACACTGGGTCTTAATAATATTCCTAAAAGATAAGAAGGAATCTTTCTAATAAAGAGGCGCATAGAGAGAGCATGGTCCATTACTATCATCATCTGATTCTGACATATCCTCATCCATTTTGTCTATTTCTTGGATAAAGCGGTCTATTTATGAATCAATCCAAACAGGAGGCCATGGATCTTGGGCATCTTAGAAATAATGTTAAATCCAATAACAGTAAATTGGTTAATAGAAGAACAATACCCAACAGAAGGACAGATAGGCTTTGGAAGAGCAAAATCTTCCAGTTATAGATCTATAGAAGTGCAGGTAGTTAGTTTAGTTGCTCTGGGATAATGGTACAGATGATCCAGAAAATGATACAAATCACTTATCAAATCTTTATGGTCTTTGGGTCATTCAGTAGAGGTGTGCCAAAGTTGGATATGATTAATGATGCATATATATAATGTCACACCTAAGCTATAAGGTTGGTGGATGATAAAGATAGAGTAGGCTTTTTGATTAGCCAAAGGAATATCCCATAACTGGTATCTATTAAAGATATTTGCAATTTAGAGGCATCATTTTGGGGGAGGTTGGAACCACTCAAGGAAGGTCTAGAGGAGAGAGTCATAATTTGTGGGATCAACAAGGTGTCTATACACATACAAGGAGAAAGAGAAGTGGGATATACCTATTGGGTAGATAAAGCCCATAAATGCCACATTAATGGTTTTTATTTAGAGAGGGAGTCATAAAGATGGTAGATTACCCTATAAAGTGTTGTAATATCAAAGTGGTAAGGATGTGGTGGAACATTCAGAGTTGTAAGAGCAAGGCGAAGATAATAGAACAAGCTCTTTCGACTAAGAGTAGCAATGTCTTTTAATATGGTTAGCAAAGTTTTGGTAAGTAAAGGTGGGTTTTTTTTTCACATATTGAGAGAACTCTATGATAGGAAGGAGGAAAGGATTGATTTTTTAAATAGGGGAGAGAGTAAATGAATTGGTTTGTGAGGTTGAGAAAGGAAGTCTATAAGAATATTATGGGGACCTTTCATATGACGAATGGTAAATTTATAGCGAAAAAATCATTCTTGCCATCGAAGCAATTGGCTATCAGGTAATGTCTTCTTTTTAGGCTCGAGAATCTTGGAAAAGCTATGTTGTCGATTTCAATTAGAAAGTGATAAGGGCTAAGGTGGAAGTTGAATTTTTAGATGCCTTTTCTTACCACCAAAATCTCTTTGTAAATAGCATGTTAATGCTTTTTTTATTCTTTGAACTGGCCACTAGCATAGCCACATTAATATCTTTTCCCATCAATCTCTTCAATTAAGACATCACCCCAATAATCGTGACTTACGTCTATTTGTAAAATACGTTGGCCTTTGTTAGGAATCTTTAAAGTAGGTAGATTATGATAGGCTTGCTTTAAGTGCTAAATGACTCTAGTTTGTTCTTTACTCCATAGTAGTGGATTCTTCCTTAACAATTTTGATAATGGAGTTGTGTAATCAGTCACGTGGGGGATGAAATATCTAGTGTATTTAACAATTCCATAGAATTGTTAAATCTGCTTAGTGTTGAGATTTTCATTAGGAAAGTGTAATGGATTATTAGCTATATATAAACCAGGCTAATAAAATTCATTTGGAAGTTCATAACCAAAAATTCTATTTGGGAGTCCCAATATGACTTTTCTTGTCTAAGAGCATAATCCCATGTTACTTTGTAACATCCAAAAATGATTGGAGTAAAGCCTTACGATCTTCGTGGGTTTTGGAATATAGGAGTATGTCATCAATGTAGACCAAGGTACAAGAGAGAATGGGCTTATAAATTTTTGTCATGGCCTCTGAAATAATGAAGGAGCAACGTTGAGTCCGAATGGCATAACAGTCCATTGGCATTATGTATTTGAGATACAGAAAGTTCTCTTATACTTATCTCGTGGATCTATTCACAATTGCCAAAATCATGCTTTTAAATCAAACTTTGAAAAGATTGTAGCTTCTTTAAGAAACAGGACTTGAGTACTGATCTTTAATAGTTAAAACTTATCATCTTACAAGAGCACATTTAGGGGTTTATAATCATTTACCAACCTCTTTTCCCCTTACTTTTGTTTAGATCTTTTGTTCATGTAAAAAGCCTGACAAGTTCAGTCAAATTTTATAGGCTTAATCAATCCTTGTTGAAGTAAGATAGAACCCACTTCTTGTGCTAATTTCAGATAAAATACCTGGATGAGTAGCCTTGATAGGATTGATATCTTCATTCTTCTTGAATCGTAGATGAATGAAGAAGTGGGGATTTTTCCAAAGAGGATTATGGTATGAGAATTGTGCATGGTTCTCAAGATAGTGTTCCAAAAACTAGTCTCTTAATGCTTCACATAGGGGAGTAACTTGTGTAAGTTCAAATACATTGCGTATCTCCATATAGGCACAAAAGTTGGCATAATATTTAATTACTGTAGGTAGGATTTGTAATGGAGATGCTTTATAGTGTACATCCTTACTAATTAGGATATCTGAACCAGGTACGACTGCCAAGTATTTTAGACCATACCACACAATCAAGGAAAACAGATCCCTATTTTTCTTTTGGTAATAAGCCCAATTTTTAATGAGTTTCCATTAGCAGTAATGAAATATTCATCATGAGATGTCCATGCTTCAGATGGTAGGATGTTAGGCTTCATAATACTTCTGCACGATCTAGTATCAATATATCCAATAACTTGATTGGCTTGTCATATTTATCCTGTTGTAATAATTGAATATGGACATAAGGACGAGAAACAGTTTGAGCTTACCTTCAAACATTTTTGTTATAGCATGTATAACATATCATCCTTAGTATCTTCATCTTCATAGATTGGATCATCAAAGGATTCATACTCTTCTTTAGAAGAGTCAATTAGACCAACATATTTTATTTCCTCATCTTCACTAGATTGCTCTTCAATGAAGTCTTCAATGTTTCGATTGCCACAGATAGATATTATAGCCTCAATGGATTCCAATAATTTTACATCCCTTTTTGTTTTGTTAGGAAATTGACGAGCATAATGTCTTAGTTTGCCATAGATAAAACATCAATTTGCCTTTTTTGCTTGAGTAGTTCTTCGTTTAAAGAATAGGACAAATTGGTATTGTTTTCTCCTTTTGAATGGCTTATACTTTCTTTCATTAGACATGTGGGATCAGTGAGTTTTCTTGTAGGAGAACTTCCTGTGATTATCTTTCTTCTTAGTATGACATTCACAGTCTTTTTTCTCCTTACACTTAAGCTTCAAATTAGACTTTTTGCAAGTACTTTTCAAAAGAGGACAGCCTTTCATCATGTTCTTGAAGAATGTTTATTGATCACAAAGTTTGTCAAGAGATATATCTCTCATGTCTCTTTATAATGTTGTAATGGTCCTTTAGATTTCTGATTGTAATCCATCCGGGAGAGATGAGATAAATATATAACGAAGATTGACATTGTTGAATCCATTAAGAAGATAGTATCTTTCCGTTATACATTGACAATGCTTTTACAAATCCTGTTTGTCTAGGGAACAATATTTCATCTCAAAATACTCTTGCCTAATCTGGTTATCTATGAGTTGGAAATCTCAAATAAATTATTTGTGAATGACTCTAAGAAGAATTGCTGTAGAGATAACTTAATTATACTAAAGTCTGCGATAGTCATCTAAACTTTGCCACCATTCTCATAAGGTACCAATAAAACGAAAAGTAAATTCAGACAAAATATCCCATAATGGGTTATTTGGTCGACTCATATGCAAATCATCGATACTTCAAATTCATGGAGGTGTTCTCTCCATTTTTAGGTGGAAGATCGTCAAATGTAAACCAGGGTCCTAAAGTAGGTCTAGTGGGTGGTATTTGTGCTGGTGGTGGTGAGGTCTGAATGGTTTGGTCCTTGTAAATTAAGCATCACTGATTTTTGGTTCAACGTTAGTTGGTTCAGGCATATTCATCATAATCTGAGCTAGATTAGATAAATCAGCAAATTGTTCTGATTCTTCTGAAGATAGTTCAGTTATTTCAGAAAATTGCTTAGATACATTAGAATGCTCAGGGGTGGGTGGATTCTCTAGATGTTTCTGGAGTAGATGTTTGTGAAAAAGTTGCAATGAACTCTTATTGAGGAACTTTACCTTTTCCTGTGGATGGACACTATTAGGTTTTTAGTGGTAAAGAAGGTGGAGTTTTGATCTACAAAGGTTTTTTCCATGGTTCAGCAGGTTTGGTCTATGAAGATGAAGGATCATAAATCTTTTTAGATTTAGGGGATTTGAGCTTGCTGCTCGTAGGATGGATATGCTACTTAATTAAAGGATAATTGATTTTGAAGATTTTGTCATAATCAGCAGATTCAGGATAAGTTGGAGGTGAATAAACTAGTTGTATAACTAAAAAAGTAGTTAGATAGGCTCTATATAGTTTTAGACTGTTTTGTTTGCATATTAGCTTCCATTCATTGAAGCACTTCTTTCACCCTTCAAAGTTCTTGCTTTTTATTAGTAAAATCATGTCCAAAATACTATGTTTTAATATAACACCTAAGATCAACATCAAGTTGTGCCATCTGATCTTTCAAAGATGTGAATAGTTTTTGGATCTGAGAATAGACTGTTTCTACTACGTAGCTTGAGTCTGTTGGTTAAGACCATCAAGCTTATAATGAATTATGTGAAGAACGTTATTTTGGGCCACAACATTATCAGTTTTCCAATTAAGTTCTTCATCGGCAGGATTTGATAGAATGGTTCCTTGGGAAGTAATTGCTAGAGCACGTATATAAGGGTTAGATATAACTCTATTATGTTAATCTGTATACTGCTCCAGAGGAGGAAATTCAACCTTATATGGTTTCTCCATCATACAAGGAATTAGGGCTGGAGTAGGTCCAATAGGAATTGAAGGAATAATGGCTGAGGTTTGTTGGGTATTGGATTTATAGTAAACAGATGTTCCTTTCCAATAACTTTGAGTAGTTCCTGCAAGTCCTTAGGTCTTAGTTTTTGGTTTTTAAGCCCAACTTATACTTTAGAATCATGATCATGATCATTATGTCAAGGATAGAATTGTGGAGAAGGTTGACAGTGATGGATTGCTCTGGGTTGTTGCCTTCTTCTTTGTTTTTTCTTCCTCCTTCGAACATAGATCTCATCATCACTATTTGAATCATGATAACAAATGGATGGATCTACATTTTAGAAAAAATGTGCACGATGATGGTTGATGTATACAGATTCTCCATTAGATTTGAAGTAATAGATTGGAAGTCCATCTTTGCCTTCTTTGTGTGAGAATGCTGGTTGAAGCATCATAACAGGGCTAGATGTACTTGAGGGTCCAGGTTGATCTTCATTGGGCCTGGTATAGATAGATTTCACTTATCCATCTCTTAGTTTCTTGAGAATAGGAGTAGTTGTATGAAAGGAATGCCTATGATGAGCATAGAACACTTTTTGTTAATCAATGGTTCATTCTATAGGCATCAAATTTTCAAGCTCCATTAGAGGTAATTGTTTTGGGACATAAATGATGGTAGTCTAGTCATAAGCTTGATTTGCTACCATATACAGAGCATCAGAGGTAGAATTTAGGAAATTAAGATCTACATTGTAGTTCTGTAAACAATATATCATTTGATGATGTAAAGTAGCCATAATCGCTGTAGGATCTTGTTCTGCTTCAGTAATCAATATCTGGACTTTTAGTCTTTCAGATAAAGTGGGATCATCGAACCTGATATTGAAATTAGGGATAATAGTAAGGATGACACTTCTATTATTAAAGGTTGTCGATAAAGTACCAAGTCAGTGCATTTTAGTATGTAGTATATACAATGTCAAGAAGAGATATCCTAGATGTAGTAGGGATTCCTTTTCTTCTATGAAGTGTAAGAATAAGGTGAATAGCTCAAACATGGAGATGAGTATGATTCTGTTTTCTCCAAAGAGGGAGGAGTTCTTTGGAATTTCCAATTTAACATATCGTTCAGCAGTAGTAGATTTTAGGCTGCACTGCTTTAAACCAAAACTCTGGATGATTTCTTTAACCTTTAGACGACTTATAATAAAAGTGGTCCTAATACTTCTGATCTAAGAACGATTTCGAGAATATATATTGTAGGGACTGAGCAAAGGTAAAGAAGTATCAATAATACAACTTTCCTCAGGAAGATGGGTAATTTAGACAAGATTTTTTATTTTATTGAAAAATAAAAGGAAATGTATTAATACTAGAAAAAGCTACAAAACATCATTATAATGACTCACTTAATCTACCTACAAATTCAAAATCCTCTAATAGTTACAAAAAAAGAGTAAATTAATTGATTATAGCAAATCAACTTAGCTAAATGTCTGTTGTTTGTTGTTGGCAATAAATGTTGTACAAATAAGTAGATAATCCAACCATTATAATGAAGTAAATGAGTAGTAATTGTCTCCATTGAGCACCCAAAATACAATCCTTTATAAATATATAGAGTCTTCATTTTTGTCTCAAAGAGGCCGACCAGAATTGACTTCTTATCCATTACTAATTCTCTCACCATAGACTATTTGAGATGGTCATTTAACCCTCTTGTGTTTCATATTAAAATGATCATTTAAGGGAAATACCCTTCTTTTTGGTTTTCCTTCTAATTGCTCTTCTTTTGGGGTTAAGGGAACTCTCATGAAACCTTTCTGCTATCTCAACAATTTTGTGACACTTTGGATGTATCAACAGAAGGCTGCTCGTTAGATCATTTTCTAGCAGACCAAGTTCATCTTCTATCTCTTCTTTTACTGATTATAAATCTTGTGCAGTAGGTACATCTTCCTGGTTATCAGGTTCTTGTAGCCGAGAGGTGTGTCCAGATTCTATATTAGGCTTCCCACCTTCAGTATCTGGAGTATCTATAATTGAGTTAACCGGATTCTCATTAGCATCAACTTGTACACTTGTAACCTCATCATTACCCACTAGAGAAGATTCAACCCCCAATAACTCATCCTGCCATCCAGTTTGAAAAATTTTTCATAAAGGGACAAATTTCTTGGTTGAATTATGAGGCTTCTAAGGATATGTCACCTTAACTTCAAATTTCACAAGCTTTGTTGTTTCACCCAACTTGAGAATTGGTAGAAGACCAGGCAACATATCATTTTTAAACCTCCACATATAATTTTAAATACCTAACCTTCAATTGTCCAAAGTTCTAGTGGAAAATTATGAAAATTCACTCACATAGGAAAAATTCTCCACATTCCCTATCAAAGGTCATCCTAGGTTTCCATTTCTGAATAAACATAGGTTGGCCTCTGTTGAATGTTATGTTGGACAAGTTTTACAATTTATAAGCCTTCAAAATAGTAAAAGTGCACAAGTCATGAATTGTAGTAATGATGTGTCGATCCCATGAGAAGTTGTGAACTAATATAATCCTAAGTAATCTATGGCTTAAAAAATTAATAAAATGAAAAATAAAAACTGAATAGATTAGTAAACTCGTGAAGATGGATTGATAGAAACTTGAATTGAAAAATTAACATGAACAAAATCATATTGAGCACCACCAACTTAACAAAGGAAAATTACACAAGAAGAATTACCAAATTATGAGAAAGGGGATTTTTTCTATCATCCACGCTAACCTAGTCATTTTTTGTTAATAAGGTGTCGGTTCTAGACTATCGAAGGGAGGATTACTCTCTCTCGAGTTATAATCGTAAGCCCTAAATAATAATCCCTAATTAGGTTTAGTACCGAACATGTATTATCTCAATTACAAACAGCCCTAACCCTAGTTAGTTCTTAGGCTTTCTAAGAAACAATTTGGTCTCACATGAGATCTCTTTCTATATAAAAACCGATTTGATTAATTACATGGTCTATTGGATCGCTTAGCTCTCATTAATCCAACCCAATCATTTTACATTCAATTCACCCTCTTGATTTATTACCAAAGCGTGAAGTTATAGCAATTAATCACAATATACAATGAGATTAACACAAAATAACTAGATTAACATTAAATCAAGTTAAAATCCCTAAAGAAAAGTTAGAACATCATAATCAATCCCAAATCCATTGTCATATAATCCATCTCAATCTTATACATTTAAATGAACGAAAATGAAAGATGGAAAGAAGAAATAAACTTGGAAAGATGGAGGTTGAAGCTGCAGAACAGGTCTTCTTCCTCACTCTTCCTCTCTCTCTCTATCTTATTCTTCTTCTTGGAGTTTTCCAAAAGTGGCAAAGAATGGAGATGCTTTCTAGGTCATTTCTCTTTCTTTATATAGTATTTTCCATTTAGGGTAAACCTTATGGTTTTCCCATGCCCAAAAAGTTTGAAAAGTCCCTCGAAAACTTAAATCCGGAAGGTTGTTCGAGTCTTCTATCGTGGCCATGATTATGGCCCAAGATTTTGCTCTTTGTCGCGATCGTGACAGAGGAAGCTGCGATCGTGGTAGACCCACCAGGCTTTTGTCACGATCACGGTATATAGGCCACGATCATGGGCCTGGGTTGGATTCTGGGCTTCGTCCGTTTCCCCTCCATTCTTTGATATTTGATCTAAAACACTAACAAATACGTCAAAGCACCTCAAATACACGAAATTTAAGCTCAATGGCATACTCTAACCCATAAAACACTCAAAACACAAATGTCTAAGTAAACAACACAATCCTAACCTAAACTTGCACTAATTTTTCAATTTAACAACTAAACATATACTAAACTACCTATTAAAACATTATGCAACCCATCGCTATCAATATCCCCACACTTAAACTTTTGTTTGTCCTTAAGCAAAGACAAAACAAGCAAAACACACACACACCAAATATAATTAAAATCAAAACACACACAAGGCAATAATGGGACAATGACATTAAAATTCACGGAACAAATTTAACTACAAACATGATCCCTTAAGTTATTCTAACTTATTAACTTGTGAAATTTGTGTCTAAGTGCTTCAAACTAAATATACATACTAATTAAGACTTAATGTCATATTCATTCACTCCTATCACTTGCACACATACATTGATAATTATTTAGTCAATCAAAAATTGTAACTATCCCTAAGTAGGTTTTCATAAAAATTCAAGCTAGTCACAAAGATCGGTAGGTTTATTTGTCAAAACACTAATTTTGTTGATTTTGATTGACATGAACCTAGTCTTTTTACGTGAAGGCAAACATTTGTGATGAATGTCGATTTGGTTACTCAACTAGGTCATGTTTTTATTAAGCGGCTTAGTTGGAATGTATTATAGCCTTTTGAAGTGAAGGCAAACATTTGTGATGAATGTCCCCAAGTTACTAAGTTATATCACATTCTCAACTAACTGCTAGCTTTATTCATAACCTGAGGCCAGCGGAATAGTTATTTAATTAAGATTTAAACTCTCTCTTTTTTATTTTTATTATTGCCTACTTCACTTCTTTTAACTAGTAATTCTCATGGAAAGATACTAACGATGCTACTTATTCGATTAGCCTAAAATTATAAATGAATGTGACAAATTTCTAGGGTGAATGAACTAATATCATATCCTAATTAACATGCATGTTTAACCGAAACAACCTAGAACACTAATTCCACAAGCTAATAAATCTTAGCAACCTAAAAGACCATGTTCAAAGATAAATTGATTTCGTTAAGTCCTAGCTATTGACACATTCACACGAATCACATCATGCAACCTTGAGCAAACTAACATACGATATGCAAAATTCATATTAAAAATAGAAGCATATATGCACACAACCCTCCCCACACTTGGACAACACATTGTCCTCAATGTGAGAAGAGCAAACAACAACACATAAGTTGGGAATAAAAATGAAATAATATGGAAACATAATGACAAGATAAAGACAAAACTGAAAAGATAAGGGCTAAGAACATAGAACTTATCATGGCGATTAAGGTGGTGATGGCGATAGTGTTGAGACCAAATCTGCTTGACACCGAGAGTATTTTCCCATCTTATAAATGATTTAAGAGAGTAAGAGAATTTGTGATCCAACCCATTCCAGCTCATTATGAAATTGAAAACAAATCTAACTACACAACAATTTAAATATAACTACTAAACATGCTAATTTATGGTCATTAGCTTGACCTTGCATCCTTCAAAACTCAGCTAGGATCAATTATGAGTGGCTTACTTCCACTTGTGTTGCCTAATTTTTGCTTTGTAACCTATAAATAAGCTACAAATTACAAGATAATCAAACGAACAATATTGATAAAATTAAAAAAAAACAATTAAGTTTAGTAATGTCATTTTTACTAACAAACTGTCAATAAAATAGGAAATAACAAAACTCCTTAAATCTTTTATTGAATCCAGCAACTTGTCTATAAGAGGTGAGTTGTTCATATTCTTCCTCAGTCACCACCACCTCTTCTTCCGCTTCCACTTTATGAAAAGAGATTTTCATATCTGCTTTAAGCTCTATATTTGTTATTTGTTCTTCTTCTTCTTGCTCCTTTAAAGATTCGACCACATCAATTTTCTTGAATGAGGGTGGAGGAGGAATGTATGGAGGGTCCTCATTCTTTTCTTCATCCTCATTCTTATTCTTTTGGTCTTCTACAAGGTGGGATTCAACTTGTTTTTTGTTGGTGCTTCTAGCTCTTTCTCACTCCTAAGTGTGATAACCTTACACTACTCTCTTGGATGTACTTCTATATTGCTCAGAAAGTTTTCCACACTTCTCTTACAAAATTCACGGGAAAGCTCTATCATTTGAATCTCTAAGTTGTGAATAGAAAAGGCATGGTCTTATGTTACTTGCTCAAACTTCTCTTCTAGTCTCTTCTAGTCCTCTTCCATGTTCATGAGCTTATTCTTAATCTTGTCCAATTTAGAATTCCATGAATTGGACTCATTTTGAAGAAATTTCAATAGTTCTTGATATCCCATGTGAGTCCGTATATTGTTAGACTAACAGACATCTAGGTGGTTCTGCTACCCCAGATTGTTCGTGTTCAAATAAGGATGATGACTTCTCCGACAAATTTGTGCCTCATTGAAGTCCACAAGGATCCTTTGCTACCTATAATTTGTTTCCTTCATCAATTAACTTTTTGGACTTCTCATAGTTGCCTTGTAATGTCCAAATCGATGTGTCTTCTACTTTGCGCCTAAAATTCCTTCTCTTCTTTCTTTCCTTTTTTTTAAATTTTGTGTGATTGGGTGCCACAATCACAAGAAAGGGTAATAAATCTTTAGACTAAAAGAATTAAACTAATCATACCAACTCTTTGGCAATGGCGCCAAAAACTTGTCGAATGTTGTGTTGGGGCAAGTTTTACAATTTATAAACCCTCAAAATAGTGCAACCGCACAGGTCATGATTTGTAGTACGTGAGATGTTGATCCCACGAGGAATTGTGAACTAATCTAATTCTAAGCTATATAAGGCTTAAAAATCTTAATAAAATGAAAATTAAAAATTAAGCAGAAGATTAAACCCGTGAAGATGGATTGATAGAAATTTGAATTGCAAAATTAACATGAACGAAATCAAATTGAGCACCACCAACTTAATAATGGAAATTACACACGAAGAATTACCAAATTATAAGAAAGGGGATTTTTATCATCAATGTGAACCTAGTCATTTATGTGTTAGTGAGGTATCAGTTCCAAACTATCAAAGAGAGGATTACTCTCTGTCGAGTTATACTTACAAGCCCTAAATAATAATCCCTAATTAGGTTTAGTATCGAACATGTAATCTCTCAATTATAAATAGCCCTAACCCTAGTTAGTTCTTAAGCTTTCTAATAAACAATCGGGTCTCACATGATATCTTTCTCTATATAAAAATCGATTTGATTAATTACGTAATCTATTGGATCGCTTAACTCTTATTAATCCAACCCAATCATTTTGCATTCAGTCGACCCTCTCGATTTATTACCGAATTATGAAGTTACAACAATTAATCAAAACATCCAATGAGATTAATACAAAAATAACTAGATTAACATTAAATCAAGTCAAAATTCTTAAAGAAAAGTTAGAACATCATAATCAATCTCAAATTTATCGTCGTACAATCCATCCCAATCTCATACATTTAAATGAGCGAAAATAAAAGATGAAAAGAAGAAATAAACTTGAAAAGACGGAGGTCGAAAGTACAAAACAGGTCTTCTTGTATCTAATGGGTCGCCTCTCACTATCACTGTCACAATATTTTCGATTTTGCTAGGAAGAATAAGTTTAACATTGGGAGGAAGGTTAGCAACAGAGAGAGTTAAAGAAAGATAGGGTCACTAGGCAAAGTGTCAGTTATAGCATACGACAAGATCTCTAGGGTCACTAGGCAAAGAGTCAGTTATAGCATACGACAAGATCTCTTGCTCACTTTCATCTGAGATAATGTATTCACAGTAAATAACATTCATGACTATGAATACTCCAGTATAACACAAAAGTAGTCGTCTTTTACTGTTAATGATCATATCGATATTCCATTATAACACAAAAGTACACGTAAGATAGTATATACCACCAAAAGCATCTCGCGTGTTCAGGAGCATTTGTCGGAGCTTTGCTGGATTGATCTCACCAGCAACGTTGGACTATCTGTAGCAGCGATTGATAGGGTCTGGGGCCCATCCATCGAACTCATCTTTAATAGCAGCCTTTTATTCTACTTTATGCATAACAGCAATCCCACGCCCTCGATTACCATAGCGTCCCCACATTCGCTCTTCTGGATTCGTCGTGTAGAACCTCCTGTGTACACAAACATGGCATTGCTGGAGAGTATTTTTCTAATATTTTAGTATTTTTTACATTTTTTTCAAGGGCCCGCACATTATAATTTGGAAGTATACAGCAAGTTGTACAAATTTTTAGTCGTTTTGTTTAGTAATCTTTTGAAAGTGGAAGCTTTTAAGCCTTATTTGGTTGATGGCTGAGCAGCTAACTTTTAGCTGGTTGACCAAAATCAATTGTTTGACTTCATCAAACAGCTATTTATTTTGTTTGGTACCAGCTAAAAATACGAAGCTACTTGTAAGTAGCGTTTTAGGGCAATCAGCTACTTACCTTTCCTATAATGCCAATTTTGTCATTAATTTATGGGCAACCTCATTATCGTCTCTCTCGTTTCTCTCTTGTTTTCTCTAGAAGAACGTCTTACTCTTGTTTTCTCTAGATTCTTCAGATTACCATATCAGTCGGGACAATGGATCCTTGTAGCTTGCGACAACAGATTACCCTGGGAAACCGACAGTTTCCTCTTTTTTTTGTTTCCATTTCCCTTGTATTTTACACGTTTCTTTGTTTTCATTCAGATCCGGTCCTGATTCTTGTTCTCCTTATCTTGTCAGGACTCTTGGTTCACTTGGCAAGGCATCAAGACCTGAGGTATGATTGTTCATGCTTAACTGAAGTTTATATTTTAAAATCTTTTAGGTTTTTGGTTGCGAGATCTGTGAGTGAATTGGGAACTGGTGGGTTCAACTCCACTCTGGGTGAGAAAAGGCCCTCCCCCCTTTTTATTGGACACCCCGCCCTCGTAAGACATGTGCCTAACGTCTTACGTGATATCGGGACACGCATCCCACAAGGGTGGCATGCCCACACCTCTCCACTGGAGCTCACACCGGAACTTGTGACCCTCGGCCCATGGCATATGAGAAAGCCTGAGCAAAGGCTTGAAAAAACCATGGATCCAGAGGGTTCACTTGAGGCATAGGAGGAAGAGGTGGTGGCACTTCGTGTTGCACATTAGGTGCTTCAAAATCAGGAGCAGAATGTGTCCTCGCATCTTGTGGGATATAGGATTCATCTGTGATCCCTTGGTGAGAGTTAGATCGAGTCATAGCTCATCGAGGCAACATAATCACTCTTTCAACGCAAAACAATTTCAAATCATGCTTAACTCAACAAGAAAAAAAATTCGAGGGCAAACACTTTTTTTTGTTTGATTCTCCATTATTACAAACTCGGTATTTTGTTTTTGGGAAGTTGATGTTTTAGGATCTAACATGTACATGTCTTCTTAATGTGTGTAAGTTTGATTCATATCTACAGATTGATGAGAATGTGGCGAGGGAGATTATCAATCACGGATTACTGAGACACCCTAATATAATCCGTTTCAAAGAGGCAAGTTTTCTTAGATCAGTCCAAGTGTTCTTGGTATGGTATCTGATGATGGATTTGGTCATTTGGAGATTGGTTATAAGTGGTGTTGACTCTAACCCACATAGCGATTGTAATGGAGTACACAGCTGGTGGAGAGCTCTTTGAGAGGATCTGCAATGCCAGTAGATTCAGTGAGGATGAGGTTATTTCTTGATGTTTCTCTTTGTCTTCTTCATTTTCTATTACTTAGGTACTTACCTAATGTTTTTGTATCCTATATTTAACATTTGGATTTGTGATTGGTCAAGCTATATAGCAAGTCATATCTGGTGTTGATTATTGCCACTTCATGGTAAAGTTAATCTTAAATTTATTTTGGGCAGTTCTTTCCTTTTATTGTTTGCTTATCTCTAATTTGAACAAGTTTGTTGGTTTATTGGTTATTTAATAGCAAATCTGTCATCGAGACTTGAAATTGGAAAATACATTAATAGATGAAAGCCCTACCCCTCGCTTGAAAATCTGTGATTTTGGCTACTCCAAGGTTTGAACTTTATACTAAACTAAATTAAACTAGTGTTCTTTTCTTCAAGTTTTTTAAAGGTTTCTTTTGACAATTTGATTTCGTTTTTCTCTCCATTCATGGTTATAATCTTCATTGCTGCATTGAAGGCCAAAATCGACAGTGGGAACCCTGGCATACATTACACTGGAAGTTCTCTCTCGCCGAGAATATGATGGCAAGGCAAGTTTTTGAGTTTTGTTTTTATCTTTCATGGTTCCAGCTCTAGTGAAGTAGAGAGGGATCATTTTGTATACACTAAAGAGCACGTAATCGTTACATAATGACACGAACTTGGATGAGTTGAGTTCATTTGTTTATCTTTTTTATGTAGGAAACTACATCTTTGTTTATTACCAAAGGGATATTGTCATTTTCAAGAGTTAGGCACGTAGAAGATGAAGTAGTAGTGGATTTGTTGTAGTTTGTAGTGGACATTTTTTTTATTTGTCATGTATGGATCTTGAATGGATCTGCTTGTCCAATATGGCTCTCTTTTATCTTTTATGGAATTAAATAGTGGATTTAGGCTTAGAGGACTCAACGTGAAAGAGCTAATTTTCTTGACCAAGTATCAGAATATATGCATCTGTAAAGCTCAGAATACTCTTCTGAAAAGGATCACTATTAATTTTATTTTTGTGAAATTGCTCAAATTAAGGCATAGACAAGATGGATTTTCATGTATTCATAGTTAGCATATTCGCTAGATCATGAGGGCGGTTCACATGATCCTGTACATTATCAATGGCTGGAAGTGTACTTATGGTTTTTGTGATTATGCTAGATTTTTGGCCTTTGTTCCCATAATCCTTAGCTGATTGTAGTGATAAAGTTTTAAATTACAGGTGAAACATTTTGTTCTTTGTTCTCCACTGAAATTAAAGCTTGCCTTAATGTTTTGTGAAACTGAGGGGGTGCTCTAAACTTGGTTGTGTCAACCTCCACAAAATTTGTCTTGCTACTTCTTTGTAATGAGGTTTGTATCTTACATCACACCGATGTTCTTGTTGCAGAGATAGGGAAAACCTCCATGTGAGTATGGGTGCAGAAAAGTGGTTGGACATTGAACTTTAGGACTCTACTCAAGATTGCTTGAAAGCTCTTAAATCTCGAGGTTATGAAATTGCAACAACCCATCTTGGAAGGGATACTATGGATCCTTTTCCCTTTATTTGATTGAGAATGATTGACTTTTCTTAAGGCTTTTATTAGATGCAACTGATTAACTAGCTCAGTCGCATATAGATATTAGTTAAACAAAATAATCAATGAATTATGTGTTTGAACAAATACTAAAACCAGTGTTGTTGGACCCCGAACTTTTCGTAGAAGATTAGAACTATTGAATGAAAAATTTTAGTGATTAGTCACGAGTCAAGAACAAATGAATGAAAGTTTTTGAACCAAGAAATGATAGACAAGAGTAAAGTAGGGAT
>JAOTBA010030137.1:0-33175 GCA_025629845.1 Erythroxylum squamatum
AGTATTTGCAAGCAAGTTCTAGAGTTCCTTAATCATGAAAGAACACTCTCAACAAAGAATACTCGAAATTGGTGTTTGATACTTCAAAAAGGCTCAAATTCTTACTAAATGAAAAGTATCATTCATCTATCACAACAAGCTAACGTCCTTTTAACCGAAATCCAAGTTAATCATTATAAGAATGCAAGTATACTCATTCACTCTATTATGCATTTCTAATCCCGATTGAGTTCATTTAATGATCATGAATCTTTAAATAATAAATAGGAAAACAAACACACAATGCACAATTAATACACCCCCCACACTTAAACATCACACTATTCCTAATGTGACACAAAAAAGTAAAAAAGGGGTCTAGGTCAAAGGAAAAAAATTAACACGAACTAGGAAAAACATTAAAGACTAAAAGAAATTAAACTGTCATTATGAACAATAAAAAGAATAGGGAAAGAAATACTGTACAAACATGTGGTGGTAACTACATCAATGCAGTGTGAAGCATGACAATAAGCATGGCGTCTAAAATTTAGGAGTGCAAATAGCTGCGAGGAAAACAAATAGAAGAGATTGAAAAGAAGGCCTGTGCAAACAACAAATAGATTAAGTCAAGTTTCATTAAAAGAAATAACAAACAGCTAAATTGAAAGACAAAACATAAATGATATGGGTTGCCTCCCATTTAGCACTTCTTTAATGTCTTTTAGTTGGACACCTCAACCATTACACTCAAGGTGGATCATCCAAAGTGATCGATTCCCCCATTGCCTTCTCTTCATGAGTCTTCTTCTCCAAAAATTTTCCAACCTCTCCTGCAGTTGCATCATCCAGCAATTGACAACACTTATCAATCTCCCTCACTAAGCTCAACTTCTTTTCTTGTTCTTCCTGCAACACAAAATCAAAATCTACAGGATTAAACTGATTAATATGAGAGGATTCTTCATCAACAGTAGTTGTAGGAACATGTTCAACATTAAAGATTAAGAATTCTATTGTTTCTCCTAAAATAGTCATGCTCAGCTTTCTGTTCTTCAAATCAATCAAGGTATTAGTAGTGGCCATAAAAGGCCTCCCTAAGAGTATGGCGTGCTCCTTCCTTTGCTGTTTAACCTCCCCCATGTCTAAGACCACAAAGTCCATAGGAATAATCAATCCGCCAACCTTCACCAACAAATCTTCCTTATTCCTTTCAGATAACGAATTGATGTATTAGCTAATTGTAGGCACATATTGATTGGTTTTAATTGTCCTAGATCTAGTTTCTCATAAATAGATTAAGGCATAAGATTTATATTCGCCCCAAGGTCAAGCATACCCTTAACCTCATCACCATTACCATTGATACTTTCACAAGAAAACTCCCTGGATCCTTTAATTTAGGGGTAATTACTGCTATAGATCTACCGCACTTGCAACCTTTGAAACTATCACCTTCTCGTTGGCTCGAACTTTCGTTTCTTGGCACTTAGTTCCTTTAAGAACTTCACATAAGCTGGAATGTTTCTGATCACACCTAATAAAGGGAGGTTAATATTAACTTTGAAAAACATATTATAAAGATTAGAAATTGCTTATCTTGTTTCGATTCCTTAAGGCGGCTCGGATATGGGATCGGTGGTCTGTAAGGATTAGTCGCCTTATGCAATCTTGGCCCTTCATTGTAGTCAATTGCATGCCCCAGTTTTTCATCCTTTTGAACCTGACTTGAAGAGCTATCGTGCCCATTGCTTCCTCCATTCTGCTTACTTTCTTTGTTGGGGAGGCTCTCCTTGTCTTGATTACCTGCACCAAAAAGATTAGAAGGGATCTCATCATACTTATCGATTACCTTATCAATTCTCAGAATAGTGACTGCTTATGCTTGCTCGGGTTAACTGGGCAACATCCTTTTTTGATTGGTGTGCAATTGAGCAACTTGGATCTCAATCCTCTTCACAAATGCCTCCAAAGAATTGAACCTCTTGTTATTCGTTTCTTGATTTTGATTTATGACTTGAATAAACGCATTCAAGCTTTCCTTCAAAGAAGGCTTGCTTGGTGGGTTTTGAAGTAAGGATTGCCCTTGGTAATAATTCGGCCTCTAAAAATTTTGGTATTTTTGTTGGGGTTGTACTGGTGGATTAATGGTCTTCCATGAAAAATCAGGGTGGTTTCTCTAACTAGGGTTATAGGTGTTTGAGTATGGATCATTTTGCTCCCTTGGTTGAAAACCGTTGAGTGAGTTCACTTGTTCCTCCCCATCTGCAAAAGGCTCACAAGAATACAAACAAACGTTAGCTCCATCACCACAAGTTTCGCATATAACATATACCTCTTAATTTGGAACGTTTTGGGGTAGCCTTGTAGTTAGCATCTTCACATGCCTTGTTAACTCAGCTAACTGAACTCTAGCTCTTCTTCCCCTTACGCTCTTTTGTTGAGAATTGGCTCCTAACATTTCGAAGATCTCATATGTTTCTTTGGCCATCTTCTCTCCCACTGGTCCTCTTGCTGCATTGTCCACCATATACTGACATTGTTGTGTCAATCCGCCATAAAAGAACAGGTTCTGCATATGGAGTGGAAAATGATGGTGTGGACACTGAATGAGCAGGAGTTTAAAGCATTCCCATGCCTCATGGAATGGCTCTCCCTCCATCTGAGTGAAGGTGGCTATCTTTGTCCAAAACTCAGAAGTCTTCTAGTGGGAATAAAACTTTCCCATGAACTTGTTGTACACCTCTTCCCATGTAGTCAATGAACTGGGTGGAAGGGCCATTAGCCATGCCTTAGCGCGTTCCTTCAATGTGTGTAGGAAGCACCTCATCTTGAGTTGATCTTTATCTACATCTTGAGTTGATCTTCATCTAGGCCATCCAACGGAATTTTCGGAGAGTGGTATAAAATTCCCAAATAAAGTTTAAAGGTCTTCATTGGGAACCCTATAGAATGATGGCAATATGTTGTAGTGGATACTCTTCAATTCATAGTTCCTAGCTACCCCCTCCCCAAATCGTATGCACGAAGTGGAAGTACTGATTACCGGTCTAGCATACTCCTTCATCACTGGCTACCTTTCACCCATCTCTTGATCTTCTAGTTTGGGTCCCTCGAGATTGTCTTCAAAGTCCTTTGGAAGTTCTCTCATCTGATGTACGTTATCAATAAAGGGAGCAAGTTCACCTTCCTGAGACCTCCTTCCTCACATAAACCAAATAAAAACAATAGTGAATTAATTAGAAAATTACTAAAACAACTTAATGAAATAACACGACAAAAATGTATGCATAAACAAACAAAACAATTGACGAAACAATCAAAATCACTTTAGCAGATAAAAACAATCAAAATTAATTCAAGCTCAAAACACTAAACACCTCCCTGACAACGATGCCAAAAACTTGTTATGCCCAAAAAGTTCTAAAAAGACCTAGGCTATCCTACTTACAAGTATATGAGATAGTTGTAGCTGATAACCCAGGGTTGTCTCCCATGGAGGTAAAATTGGTCAACTTAAATTAAGTTTGAATTTAAAATAAAAATAAAAACAATGCATTCCTAAACATTCTATCCCAATTATTGAGTGAAAGCTTTTAAGGGAAATTATGAAATTAAATTACAAAGTAGACGGAATCAATTGGGAGCAAAGACAAATAGATTAATCGAAGTAGAAAAACTCTTGAGAATTAATTTCACTAATTTAATCTCCTATGCATTATTAAGGGAAAATGATTAGATTGTTGTCTCACTAAAATTAATAGTTAAGTTCTAAATCAATTCAAATAATGATCTAGTCTAACTTTCATATTCAACAAGTTATTATCCGAATTAATAATGAAAACCTGACTGCCAATTACCATTTAAGTTAATATATTTATAGTTCTTAACCTAAGTGTCCATGGTTTCTCGATCCATATTAAACTTCATCTCTCGAATCTTCATTTAACACTAAAATGATGCAAAGTTTGGCCATTCTATTACATCCAGTCAATTCAAAAACCACAACAATAAATAAGACAACAGATCCGTAACCCAATCATGCATATAAACTAAATAGCTGCATTACTTCTTAAGAAAAGAGATCAGCCCATCATGGATATCACTACATTTATCATCATAAAACACTTTAATCATATATTACTATCAACAGTATTAAAGAAATAATAAAACTGTGAATACCGAATGGATTATTAAAAGAAACAAATAACATTCGGCTAAACTAATAAAAGTATAAGTCAGTTAATAAAAATAGTAAAATGAAAGAAACAAAGCAACAAATGAGAAATAGAATAGGCAAACAAATCATCAGATGAAGAGTTGTGGAGATCTCCAGTCCCTCTCATGCTTCCAGCTTTGGCTCTCGCCTTCTACTTCAACTTTTTCCCCAAACGAATGTTCACTTAAGTTGAATAGGATTCAACTCTAACTCTCGCTTTCGACCTATCCGAAGCTTCCACCTCTCTATTGTTTTTCTTTTCTTCCTGACTCACTCTGTTTCCTTTCTTTGTTTATCTTCTTTTTCTCTATCTCTCTACGCCTCCCATGTCTGTAGCGTCTCTGTGCAAGTGAACCAATGAAACAGTGAATGAAAGATGATTTTTCTCAGCCACCACCATCTCTTCCTTTTATTAGAGTCTTTTTAGGTTTGGGGTTGCGTGCCTTAACATCATGAGCTACCATGTATTAAAGCCAAAATTAATCTTAAAACTTCTCACGGGCGTGCATGGGGAGTCACGCTTGTCACCCTCGTGCATTTACCATGCACAGTGGTGACATAAAATCACCAACTTGCTAAGTCACCACCGTGTGTGACATTTAATGCAAAAATTACGTGACTTTGGTGTTTTAATGCAAAATTCACAAAATAACCCAATTAACATTCATGCAATATTCACACCATTTTTACTCAATTAATCTCACATTTGGATCAAAACACAAGGGTTTGTAACCAAAATCAAGATATGAAGGCAATTAAAAGCAATATAAATTATACACAATAGAATAATGTTTCAATGGCCAGATCTGGTGTACGAATGGAAGCAATTTGTGGTGCACATTATCCTTTTCAAGTGTATGCTAACTGGATCGGTAATGAGAAAACATTTGCTATAAAGAGAGTAGAAAACTCTCATAATTACAGTAAAGTGTAGAGGAATAAACAAGCTAGCTGAAAATGGACTGTGAATGAATTCATGCGCAAGTTTAGGAGGAACCCGAATTGGCCAATTAGCGAAATGATGGATGATCTTCAATCAAAATATGCATTAAAGGTCACTAAAATTCAATGTTATAAGGCTAAGTGGGAAGCAATTACCATGGTTCGAGGATCAATGGAATGTCATTATGCGAAACTATTATCTTATGGACATGAGTTAAGACAAGCTGACAACGATGGAAAGTTTATTATTAAAACTGATTTTGATGAACATGCCGAGAAAACCAACGTTCAAAAGATTTTATATGGTATTTAATGCTTTAAAGTATGGTTTTCTTAGTGGATGCAGGAAGATTGTTGGGTTAGATGGATGTTTTTTGAAGACTTTCCTTAGTGGTGCATTATTATCTACTGTTGATCGTGACGAAAATAATTAGAGGTTTCCTATATGTTGGGCTGTAGTTGAGGGATAAAATTACCAATCGTGGAATTGGTTTTTCAGCATTCTTGCTAAAGATCTTAACATAAATGGAAACTCGTAGACTTTTGTAAGCGATCAACAGAAGGTAAAATTTAAATATTCATATATCTGATGTACAATTTTTATGTGATCGACACTTTATTAATTTATGTAACCTTTTTTACAGGGTTTAGTGGAAGCATTAAAGAATTAGGTTCAAGAAGCTAAACATAGAAAATGTGCCCATCATGTGTATACAAAATGGTCTAGTATTCATAAAGGGCACATATATAGGACTTTATTTTGGAAAGCGGTGAATTGCACATTGGAAGTTGATTTCAATGAGGTAATGGAGGAGTTGAAGAGTTTGTCAGTGAAGGCTTATGAGGATTTTAAAATTAGGAATCCCGTGACATTTGTCAACGCCTTTGTGAGCACAAGACTGAAGTGTGAAAGAGTATATAACAATAGTTCAGAGATGTTTAATGGATCCATTTGTGAAGCTCGTACCAAAAGCTTGATCAATATGTTAAAAGCCATTCGAGTTTCTTTAATTACTCAAATACATGAAAAAAGGGATATGATGCTAAAGTGCACTGATGATATATGTCCTAGAGTAAGGAAGAAAATAAAGGTAGCACAATGGGATGAAAGACATTGCATGCTCAGGACAAATGGGAATTTGAAATTTGAAGTCACTATTTTTACAGACAAGTACATCATTGACTTACAAGCATGAGCTTATCAATGTAGACTATGGGATTTAACTGGGATTCCATGTAAACATGTTGTGGCTTGTATATCTTATTAGAGGGAGGATATTGATTCTTATATGAATCGATGTTATAAACATGATGCTTATTTGAAGAGTTACTAGTATGCTTGGAACCCATTAGTGGTCTTAATTTTTAGCCAAAGACTAAAAATCTTCAGCCAATATTACCTCCGTTGACCAAGAACATGCCTTAAAGAACCAAAAAGGCAAGAAAAATGGATCACATTGAAGAACCTCAAAATCCCATCAAATTGCTAAAGGTTAGAGTAGCTATAAGATGTCATCATTGTTATGAAATTGGTCACAATCTAAGAGGATGCAAAAATAAGCTAAGGCAACGTGAAATTGTTAAGGTAGTTATTTTAGTTGAATAACAAATGTCTTGTTATTCATTCAGTATTATTAACTTTATCTTTATCTTCAATGTGTATAATGCAGTGAAAAAGAGGAAGGCCACATAAAACTAATGCCCTTTCATCCAGTATTCGTAGCAGTCAAGTACAAAGACTGACACAATCAGTATCTACAGGATCAAATACTGCATATTCAATATTAAGAAGAGAGACGAGAATGGTTAGTTAATATTAAGTATAAAATTTAAGTTTTTCTCTAACTTATATAACATTATAATTCTTTTTGTTTTTATAGTCAACTAGAGGATACAAAGTAACATTTGGGGAAGTTACTGGGAATACCTACTTTATAGTAAGTCATTTAAATTCATATTTATACTACTTATATGTAATTATAAGGGAGATGATAATATTTACATAATTGGTTGTTTATACTTCATAGATGGTGGGAGTTGATGTCAAGTGTTACAACCTCCCGATACTAATACAACAACAACTCAAGCATCCCAAAGTACAACTGCCAATACAACTCAACCTAAGAGGAGGATCAAACTAACGACTAAAAGATCTACTACTAGGAAATCTTAATTTATACAGTTATTGTTAAGTTGTGCAGTTGGTATGGTTGTAAAATTGAACAACTGTTATTTAGTTATTACAGTGTTGTTATTTAATTCCTGTTTCCATTTTTTTGGAAGTTATGTATATGAATAATCTTATTTGTATTGCTTAGTAAGTATTGCTACATCACCTAATTCAATGTTAGTCTTATATTAATTTTTGTCATTGACTCTATTCTGGTCTAAAATTTTCCGTTGAAGGTGCTATTTACTATTTATGTAAGGATAGTGTAAGTGATCAAGCACTGCGGAAGTCCCTAGATCTGTAGAGCTAGAGCTGATTGTACACTGTGAAAGATCACTGCAACTGGGTTGTTACCAGAGGAAAGGTCAAGTTTTCGGATCCTGTGATTTTTCAAGAACATCAACTGTTAGTCCCAATCCTCCCAACACTAAGTGAAGTTCCCCAGCTTAATCTACCTCTATTCTTATCTTCTCAGATCACTAATTTGTCACCATTTTTTTTGCATATTCTTTTCTTATATCTAGATGTGCCTTTTACTTCTTCCTATCCTTCGAGTGCAAGGTACTCTCTTATTTTCTTAAATTAATCTTCTTTCCTCTATTGTAAAGTTTATGTACTTTAGTAATGGAATCATTTGCTGATAGTTACTTTTTTTTTGTCTTTAAAAGCATCTTCGTTTTAGAGAAAAGCTTTGTTTCAGTTTCATTCACATCACTTTTCTAGTGTTACTAAGGTTCTATGTTCAGATGGTATTTGTTTTCTTTCTTCCCTTTTCTTTACTTGGGTTTCAAAACTAAATCTTTTTCATTTGGGTAGATTTGAACTGGGTTTACTAACATATTAGACAGTAAATGGTGGTGGTTAAGACCTAACAAGTATTAAGCTAGAAAAGTTAGATCTAATTAATGTCAATTTGAAGAGTTCAAATTATACAAATACATGTTAAGAATTGTTGAAATTGTATGAAGCTATGAAAATTTAAGAAACCCAAAGCCAACTATTGGTTTATGAAACCTAATTGAATGAAACCTATAAAAATTGATATTGGATCATTATAAAACCTCAACTGGAATGGTTAAGTTTTAGGGACAACACACACGATGCTTCAATGTGGGACTTGAGATTGGAAGAAGCAATTGTCAAAAAAAGTTTAATTGGTAACATTGTTAAGTCTAATGTTTGTGTGGCTTCAACTTCACCTTTTTATTTTCCTTTATCTAGTCTTGTTTTGTAATTGCAGTAGTCAAGGCACTACAACACCAACTATAAGCACCATAACACCTACAACCACAACTTTAACAACAAGCACCACCACAACACCTACAACAACTCCTACTGTGTTTCAAACTGGATTGGGTCCTACAAGAAGTGAAAATGGCATCAATGACAGTAGTGGTGGAAGACTATCTTCTTCTAAACTCACTAGGAACTTCATCCCTGGTTCTTTAGCCTCGTTTTTTGGATAAGGCTATTTTGATGAGAATAGTGCTCCAAACATGTTATCATTTACTTATACAAACATTGTAGAAAAAAAAACTGTGTGTGATTCAAATATGAAACTTTTGAATTTATTCCTTTTAGTTCTTTGGAATTTAAATTTAGGTTCAACACCTATATCCAGTTTTTAACTTACTACATGAGGGTGTTTTTCTTTATCCTCCCCTTAAAAACATATCATATGCAGTAAGTACTCCTTTGCTTTCTATAATTTAATAACTAATATATAATTACTGAGCATATATGTGGTCAAAATTATTTAACAATAGAAGATAATGAACTTTGAAGTGTTATATCATAAAAATTGGAACCATCTAAAACAGAAGTATGAGTAGCCATGACATTATTACTTTATGCACTTGGCTTTTCCTTCATAACTTTTCCTTAACAACATGAAAAGTTTATAACTAAATATTAAAGTGGTAGGTGATTGAATAAAAGACAAAAGAGTCCCAATAAACCTAATCGTTACATTTGCTCTTCTAACTATTACAATGTCTCCATTTTTTTTATAATTACATCTGACGACCAGGCTATGAAATCACATGGGACCTACGAAATAAAGATATAAACGAAAATATTATTACTTATGACAAATTTGCATTATGCATATAAATTTTTACACATACTTACTTCTTGCATAGAAAAATACATTTTCTGAACAAGACTCTTACCTTTACCTATAGAACTTGTTTGACATTTTTTCTAATAAAGACAAACTTTCATGTCTTTCACAAATACCAAATACCTACAAGAGACCTTCAATTTGAATATTGATTAACATTAGTTTAAATGATTGGCATTGTTACAAACAATAATTGAAATGCTAACTTTTGAGTTAATGTATTCATAAAAATGTTGACCAATGTTAGGCTTAGCATTTGAAATATGTAACTTCATCAAGTCATTACAATTGTGATAATCAATATTAAAAATTTGAGTTATAAATACAAATATCAATATTAATTATATTTGAATCCAATTAAATTATTGCATATAACAAATAATATATATTACAATTATTTTACCGTTGAACATAATGATTTCTCTTCACAATATTGAGAATATATCCTTCCAACTTTTGCTACAATATCAAAAGAATAATAAATAGCACCTTTGAATCCATTAACAACACCTTGACACTCTTCCCATGTCAAATATATACCAGGTGCATACCCAACTAAAACTACATATACTTTATTTCTACCTATATTTCTTTATACTATTACAATATCATCATACAAATATTAAATTACTACCTTCAATGCAACACTGCTATGATTTCTTTTCATAAATTCACCCAAAAAAGAATAAAATTTCAAAAATGGTGAAGAGAGGCCATATAATTACTACACCTATAAACTATATTTGATGGGTATATGGGTACTGACTATCTTCGTCACATCATCATTTCATGACACATTTATATTGGATTAATCAAAATTCACATCAGTCGTGATTGCTTACACTATTTTAAACATCAGGGACTTAATTACTAAAAGCATGAAGTATTAGAGACTTACTTGATAGTGTAGCAAGTAATGAATAAATCCAATGTTATGGTATTCTTTACAAACTAGATAAAAAATCTTAGGAAAAATAAACACCAAGAGCATGCTAAGGATACTGCTATAGCATATGATAAGACAAGTCATGTTTGGGTTGGTACTTTTGACATTGCTGAGGATGCTTCCATAAAATATGACAAAGTAACTCTTAAGATCAAAATTTTTACAACTTATAAAACCTATCCTTAATTTACTAACTCAAGGTACTGTACGAGGTACAGAAGTTAAAAAAATGAAATTATATTTTGTAGTAGAAATAAGTCTTCATCTAATTTACTAATTAATATTTTCATATATAAAACTCAATAGGTAGATTCTAACATAGTTCCAGATATGCAACTTGAGTCGAGCAAAAGAATGTTATATACTGATATACATAGATATTACTTATGCCAAGTTTGAAATTGAAGCAAATCTCTGTAAACTTGTAAATATGATTAGGTTAAACATTCTATTCTTTGTAATATAAGAATATGAAAACAAAACATTCTATTTTTTTCACCTTCTAGCAGAACATCAAACATTATCAGAAAAGAAGACAATGAAATCTTAAGCAATAAATAAAAGCTTGACCTTCATGTGGCTAACTGTCGATAAGGACAATTAAGGGAAAAAAATTTCTTCCTGAAACTGTTAGGACATGTAAATTAAGGGAAAATTTTTTCCTGGGAGCACAATGTGATTTGGGAATAGAAGATCTTGAGATTGTAGAGCCAAAGAACGAATATCAAATTACAATTTACCATAGTACAAAACATATCATTTCATAAATATTCAATAAAAAAGAAAATCAAGAAAAAAGAACAATAGAGAGCGAGAGGACAAATCTTGCCCTAGTCGGCACCATATGAAGTCCAGTGACAGAAATCACAATTTGAGATTGAGTGAGAACAACGGGGTGAGAGAAAAGTTAGGGATTTTAGGTGAGTGAGAATGAACGAGGTGACGTGTCTTATTAGTGGGGTCTATTGACATGTGGCAACACCACGTTAGTAAAGATAACGGTGTTATTAACGTTAGGCTAAAATTGAAACAAAGTGAAAGCTTGAGTATTTTATTTGCTACTTTTTAAATTTCAGGCTATAATTGAAAATTTGAGAAATGATTGGCCCTTTTTTGGGAATTGACCCTTCGATTTATATCTATTCTTTTTTGCATTTATGTCTTTGGACTTTTTGTATTTCACGGTGCTAGTTGGTATTTGCCATTATTTTAAATACCGATCAGTACAAATACGATATTTTCGAACCATTTTCTGGCTAGTACTAGCTGGTACGATACAAAATCTAAAACTTTGACCCTAACCATTTCAAAACATTCAAAATAGACCCAAGGTGAATGGAAAATTTAACGGGGTTAACTCCCCGTCAATTAAATGTCACGTTAATGCTGATATAACATTATTTTTATTTTTTAATAAAAAGTGAGTCTAGCTGTCATATAGCAAATGGGACCCATTGCTTGAAATGTATAATAATGGATTTCACTATCATATAGGAAATGAGACCTACTTTCTAAAATGTATAAGAGTGGGACATACTTTTTGATTATTTAAAAAAAAACTAATTATGTGGCAGTGAGACCTACTTTTTATTTAAAAATATAAAAATAATGTCATGTTAGCATTGACATGACATTTAACTGATTGAGAGTTAACTCCGTCAAATTTTTCATCCATTTAAGGTTTGTTCTAAATGTTTTTAAAAACATTAAGGTTAAATTTAAACTCTTCAAAATATTAGGATTTAATTTGTATTATATTATAAACGTTGAGGTTCAAAATGCACTTTTGGCCTAAGATTAAACTTTAAGAAAAGAAGTATTTCTCCTATCTATTTGTTAATAACTAATATTAGTTAGAGTTTGACTAGATACTAAATGTATAATCAAATCCAACTTAATTGATTATACTAATTGAGTTAATTTGAATGACCTAATTGAATATTGAGTCTGAAGATTTACACAAACAAACCTGTCTTTTATTAGACGAATTTTCCAATCATTTTTCTAGAGTTTCAAAATACACATATAAATCTAACCTACATATTGTCTTATATAATTGTTTAGTGTGATTTAGTTTCTTAAAAATCATTCCTAATTAAATTTAAAACATATTTGTTAATATGGAAGAACCATGATTTCAATTCATAGAAAATTATTTGTAAAATGAAAATTGCATCTCTTTTAACAATAAAATTTTAAGCTATAAGAGGAAGATGATTAGCTGCAATTAATATGAATGACAAAATAGTTCAAATAAAATTCGAAAACAATGGATCAAATTTAGCCTAATTTGCCTCGGGGTTGGATTTGAGTTTGATATCAAGCTCAAACTTTATAATTTTTTAAGGTTTGGTCAATCATGATAATTTGTTGGTGTGGGCTAGACTAAATCCAACTAATTTGTCAATAAAATAAACCAAGTTTAACCAAATTTGAGCTAAAACCCAGACTTTGAAAAGCTTTTGAGTTTGGGTTTGGACCCACTTATTGCCAATGGTAATAATTTAGAATGACCAATGTTTTAAAAACTAAAGTTAATTGGCCAATTTAACTTAAATAATCAGGAATGAATCAATTTTTTATATTTTTGTTATTATAACAACTTTTTATGTGAAAATGGGTCGGTTAATTGAAAAATTGTTTGATTTTATAAATTTTAAGCGGTCTTAAACCTTAATTTGGACTGTACACCCTTATAGTTGTCAATTTGAAAATCATTTTTATTTTGAAGACATGAATTAGCAATGGAGGTGCTGAATGAAAGAAGTTCACCATATTTCAATGAGGAGATGGTGGAATTACCAATGGATGTGCTTATAAATGAAAGAAGTTCACCATATTTCAATGAGGAGATGGTGGAATTGACCATTTGGAGACTGCTTAGTAGGGGTTTTGCTAAGAGGATGGCGGGTTAAGAAGCATGAGCTTTTAGTTGTTTTAACGAAAATGGGTGGTAGGTTAAATGCTAATGGTATGCCTAGAAGAATTAAATAGGCATTAAATGGATGAAAGTCAAGAGAGAGTGGAGGGTTTTTTCAAGTTTTTTAATAGTTTTGTTTCATTCTTTGGGAGGATTGGTATGAGGAAAATGTATGCAAAAGTGTAGAGGAAGTCAAAGAGGTGTATAGGACAATTTAACTTTTTCATTTTTTAACGTCTCCTTTTTCAACCAAACTTCTTTAACCTATTTAATTTTTTAAACAATTGACGCTAGTCTCTTATTTCAATTAATTGTATCTAATATTTATAATTTTATCTCATTCTCTTTAGTATCTGTGCTATATATATTATTATGGCAATTGATTTCTATATCTCGTTTAGAATTATCAATCTCAAACTTAGAAAAAATATACGTAAATTGCACTCATCTGATTTTGCGAGTAAACTATATGGTTGTTATAAGCTTTTACTAGACATCTGACTTGGGTTCCTGGGAAGGGTTGGGATTTGTAGTTTCATCATCCTCTAATTCATAGGCAGGTCATTTTATAGGTAAGATAAGTTAGTAGTTAGGGCTAAACAATGTGTTATAGTTTAAAATGTTGTTTTCTTATTAAGTGTATTTACCTTTTTGGTCTTTTTCCTAACTTATTAATATGTATTGTGTCCTTTCGATTTGTGATATTGAATTTTTATTTATTGATATCTATGATCTTTAATATGGTGGGTTGTTTTTAATCTTTGATTGATGGGTAAGCTAGGCCTATTCTCTCTATTTTACCTAACATTATTTCATTTCATTTTGACCTATAAAGTTTTTCCCAGTTTCATGTTTAGGATGGGATGTTTTAAACCCAATATGAAGTTATTTTTAAAGAGACAAAACATACTTTGATTTGAATTAAAAGGGTGAATATTTTGTTTTGGTTCCATCAAAACAATTCCGTTTGATGTCCTTTTCAAGGACTTTCTTTCCTTGAAAGTTTTCAGCTTTTGAAGCAACAATTTAGTGACCAATGTTGTTTTATAAAACTTTGCAATTTTAAGATGATGCTTGTATTCTTTGGTATTGTTTTTGAAGTGTGACGAGTTCCGTGAATCAAATTGCTCCTTTTGGGTATAAATCTAATCTAAAATATGGTTGAACTTATGTATGCATTTTAATAAACACATTCTAAGCTAAAACTGCATTAGGCAAAAACTTTAAGCTTTTACTTTGTGCTAGCTAGTTTCTTATAATAATTTATATATTATAATTTTCATTCAAGTGCATAATTAGTCCTTAGTTAATATTCTTAAGCTAGAGTTTTTTTACTTTCAGAGGTTATGATTTTACTTCAAACCTACTATTCTCTCTTTTCTTATTCTCCTTTTTGGCTATCATTTTGGATTTCAATTTTAAATACTTTTTAATATATATTTTTGACACTTTTCAAGTCAAAATAATAGAACTCGTAATAAGGTTGATCTAATATGAAATTATTTTTCTTTTTCTCAAACATTTAATAGAAATATTCAATATAACCATATGTTTTGAGGTAGAATTTTAAAAGGAGGAAGAATTTATATAATGAAATAACATCTTGTTAATACTAAAGGTAATATTGCTTTTTACAAAAAAAAAATATCATTTGATGTACCTGAGATGATTGGATATTATTTGCAGTAACAAGTAAAAATAATAAAGAGACTATAATGTATCGTTTGGAGATGACGAAAGAAAAAGGAAAAGTTACTATTGACATAAATTATTATTTTCCTGTACGAACCACTCATTATTCTTTACCAAGTTTAAAAAGTGTTTTGATTGATTAAGATGCTAGTTTAAGATGTAAAAGAATTTAAACTAAATAGTTTTATCGTTTTTGTATTCCTTTGAATGCTTGAAATTTAGCTTATATTTAAGAAACAACAGATATATAACAATGATAGGTCATGGATTTAAAACACTTTCTTATTATTTGATTTGTGTGCTTTTATTATAAAATTAAAAAAAAAGTTAGTTGATTATGGATTCATATAATTCTAACTAGAGAATAACAAGATGAAATATTATAATAAATGTGTGGACTAATCAAAGAAAAAGAATATTAATAAATTTATTGGTTTATTATTATTATAACGTTGAATAACTTTTATTAAATATGTTGATACTTCTAATAAGATAAAAAAATTAATATATTCTATTTGAATTATTTTCTAAAACTTCATATGGGTTTCACTAAAAAATATTGTCCATTTACTATTGATAATCCAACTAATTATGTATTAGTTTTATATTTATTGCAATTAAAGCATAACATACTTATTAGTTTTCATGTTCTATTCATTGTATACATCTTTTTTTTTAAATAAATTAGTTATATGGATCATATATCTAATCTTGTTCTATGTGCATCTAAGATTACCTTTTTCAATATAATCATCTGACTTTTTAGTCTTAGCTAATAAAGTAAGGAGATTGGACTAAGAATGTGCAACCTACTGTAACTAGATTTGCAGCTACATTTATAACTTTAAAAAGTTTTTATGAATATAAAGAAGTGTTCTAAAACCTAGCGACGAGTAATCACATTTCAAACTATAAGCTATCAAAAAATGTAGAAGGAAATGAGGTTTATAATATTATGCTAAGTAATAAATTTTGGGATATACGAGAAATTATATAAGTTTTATACAAATTTTTAATCTATAATAAGATAATCATGTTATTCAAACAAGCATTATTACTTATATAATGGAGATGCATACACAAATGTTAATATTATAGGTGATGTTTTGATGTGACTAAATCTAGAGATATTTTTCTAATAAAGAAAAATCAAAGGTAACAAATAAAATTAGATTGTATCATGAAGATTCAAACAATTTTGCTAGATTATTTGTAAAGAGAGAACCTCCGGAAAAAATAGTTTAGTAAGTTTTTGTAATTTTAATTTTGCTATAAACTTATCAATATTATATTTTTAAATTTTTACTATAACTCTTAATTTAATATACAAAAAAATGATGGAGATTGTTTGGTTAAAGTATTTCAAAATTTGAAAACTTATTATTAGACTACTTAATCAAATAACTTCAACATCATATTATAAACATAATTAGAGTACTTTCAAACGTATTTATATAAAAGAAAATAAATTATTTGGAATATCAAGACTTAATAACTTGTTTATGTCTATCTACTGTAATTTTATCCCCCACATCATCAAAGATCTCAAAATAGTGCTGAATACTCAACAATCCCTCCTCGAATCCAAATATGGGAAGACGCGTTATTATCCATCATTTACTTGGGATTCATTCGGCAAGCCTACTGTAAATCTCATGTTTGTTTCCAGGAACTACTTTAGTTAGCATATTAGTAACATTTAAATCCGTATGAATCTTCTTCATCATTAATTGTTGCTCTTCTATCATAAAACTCAACTAATGATATTTGACGTCTTCACAAAATGCAACCTCTTGCACATCCTTAGGCTCCCCCTCAGTAGTAAGTAACAAATACTCAAAATTTGGATACCATATAGAAAGTCTTTTCTCCCTTGTCGACCTTCAAAATTGCGTTTCATTAGCTGTTGTATCCTTTTGCTCCCCTACTCATTATCCTCGATAGGACCATAGATATCTAAATGCATCAACTCCAATAACTCCGAATTCCTTGCAGATCTTCTCTTAACAAGGACTCTATGCTACTTTCCAGCCAAAAAATGATCGCAAGGATTAAGAAGTTGTGAGTTCTTAACTGGGATAAGGGATTTTCTAGCCAACAACTTTAATCCCTTCTCACTTGTCTATCCCAATCGTCAATGCCACAAATTCGGTGAAGATTCCTCTTTGGTTGTGTATAGTTCTCCACCACACAACTTTATAGTTGTCAATTTGAAAATCATTTTTAGTTTGCAGACATGAATTACCAATGGAGGTGCTTAGTTATGAAAGAAGTTCGCCATATTTCAATAAGGAGATGGTGGAATTACCAATGGATGTGCTTAGGAATGAAAGAAGTTCACCATATTTCAATGAGGAAATGGTGGAATTGACCATTTGGAGGCTGCTTAGTAGGGGTTCTGCTAAGTGGATGGCGGGTTAAGAAGCATGAGCTTTCAGATGTTTTGACAAAAATGGGTGATAGGTTCAATGCTAATGGTATGCCTAGAAGAATAAAATAGACATTAAATGGATGAAAGTCAAGAGAGAGTGGAGGGTGTTTTTTCAATTTTTCAATAGTTTTGTTTCATTCTTTAGGAGGATTAGTAGGAGGAAAATGTATGCAAAAGTGTAGAGGAGGTCAAAGAGGTGTGGTGAGATATGTTATAGATGATATTTAATTTTTCAGTTTTTAATGTCTCCTTTTTCAACCAAACTTCTTTAACCTATTCAATATTTTAAATAATTGAAACTAGTCTCTTATTTCAATTAATTGTATCTAATATTTATAATTTTATTTCATTTCTTTAGTGTTTGTGCTATATATATTATTATGGAAATTGATTTCTATATCTCCTTTAGCATTATCAATCTTAAACTTAGAAAAAAATATACATGAATTGCACTCATCTGATTTTGCGAGTAAACTATATGGTTGTTATAAGATTTTACTACTCACATTTGGTATGATGAATCAAAACTCTTTGAGGAATATGTTGTTAGACATCTGACTTGGGTTCCTAGGAAGGGCTGGTGTTGGACCCCGTTTCCAGAGCCCAACATCAAAGTCATAAGAACGTCAGCGTATTATCCTGTAGGGTTATTTTAGCGAACCCTCATTAGCCATCATCCTACAGGGGTGGTGTGCTCACGTTAGATTTAGATCGTCTTAGAATGGTTTCAAAGAGGACCCACAAGTTTTGTGAAGACCTTGAAGAGAGATTTTGCCATCTAGAGGGTCAAAATCTTGAATTTTGAAAAGTGTAGATGGATCAGATGAAGGGATTCAGTCAAACCTGAATCAAATGAAGTGATTCAGTCAAGGCTGAATCAGACGGAGGGATTCAGTCAAGGGTGAATCAGACGGACAGATTTAGTCAGGCCTAAATTAGATGATGGGATTCAGTCAAAGCTGAATTAGACGGAGACGATGGATTCAGTCAAAGCTGAATCAGATGAAGACGGAGGGATTCAGTCAAAGCTGAATCAGATGATGGAATTCAGTCAAAGCTTAATTAGAAGATGGATTCAGTCAAAGCTGAATCAGACAGAGACAATGGATTCAGTCAAAGCTGAATCAGACGATGGATTCAATCAAAGCTGAATCAGATGGAGACGATGGATTCAGTCAAAGAAAAAATCAGACGATGGATTCAGTCAAAGTTGAATCAGACGATGGGATTCAGTCAAAGTTGAATCTGACGATGGGATTCAGTCAAAGCTGAATCAGACGATGGATTCAATCAAAGCTGAATCAGACGAAGAAGATAGATTCAGTCAAAGCTGAATCAGACAATGGATTAAGTCAAAGCTAAATCAGACGGAGACGATGGATTCAGCCAAAGCTGAATCAGATGATGGATTCAGTTAAAGCTGAATCCGACGAAGACGATGGATTCAGTCAAAGCTGAATCTGACGATAGGGTTTCTACAGGGTCTTCCTCATATCACCTAAAGCTCTAAATCACTAACTACACTCTCCAAAGCATCTCCAATGGTTCCTACATCCATTCTAACATCACTTTCACTTATACTCTTCCCAAATTCGCTTTTTCTAATGTGATATCACTCTTTAAACATTCAGTTACCAATTTGGTTGTATTAAACTTCCAAATCTCAACTCAAATGACTCATCCTTACTATGGCTGTTCTGTATACACATCCTATGAAAAGCTCAAAAATGCAATGAAAAGACTTGGATAGTCATGGAAAAAATGTCCAACATATTTCATTAATATCAAAATATAAGAGTTTTACAAAGCTTTAATGGCATTTCAAGCCATAATACATCATTTGCTTCATAAACTATAAATACAAAAGATATTTGAATATTACTTGAAATGCTGCTAAGGCCTTGAATTCCCAAAAATCTAACTTAAAATACCAAAGTATGTAAATTCGGAGTGATGCCATAACCCTTGACTACTCGATCTTTTGCTCCTCACCTGAAGATGGGATGGAATGGGAGGGGTGAGCTTAAAGCTCGCGGGTAACAATTTTATAACCGGTAACAAGCAAAACTATTTCCATTGTAAAAATTCACATTAATGCAAATCATGTATGCATCACTCTTGCCAACATATCATGAGCACATAAGCACATCAAAATAGTTTGGGTAGATCCATAAACATGGCGAACTACACATTTTCACATAATGGTCCTGTGTAGTCGTAAACTTGACGTAGTATCACAATCCCACATAATGGTCTGTGCCACTAGCAGGCAGGCGGGAGAAGCCTTCAAGTTGGTCAACATGCACGTGACATAATTGAATGGACTACACCAAACCCATATAACATGTAATTCATGAATTGAAAATAGTTTGCCCAAATGACACATTTTGGAAACTTGATTTCATAAACTAGATATACTTTCAAAAATCATTTTCATTTTTCATTTCATAATTCAAAACAAAATTCTTATACTAAACATGTAGCACATTCTCAAAGCATTTAAAGAGCAATAAATGTACATTTAAAAAGTAGTTGAAATCAATTATTTCCATTTCTTGAAAGGGACATTGTTTGCTTATTACTTAATTATAAAAATGTAACCCACCTTGAATTCCTTGCTTATAACTTACTCAAGTGTGTCTCTCCTCTTGCTCCTCTTATCTTTCTTGATTCCCTTTCTATAGGAAAAAAATCCTAACCTCAATAGGGTTGTAAAAATTGGAAACCCACAAAGCATATTCAATTAAATTGTTTCTAGAAAACTTAAACCCATGTATTTCCAAAGCTTCATGAACCAAAATCCTTCCATATATCCAAAGTATAGAAATCAAACTTACCTTAAATCTTCACCAATTTATGAGATTACCTAGCTCAAAACTGCATTCTTTTCTCTACTTCACCAAAACCTCTTCTTTCTCTCTTCTATTTTTGTTCTTCTCTTTCAATTCACATTTTTCCCTTCTTAAAAGCAAGACTACATCTTTCCTACCCTTAATGATTGCATAATGTCCATTTTACCCTTCCTTAATGACTTATTGTTTTAACCTTATGTACTACCCAAAATACCCCTTTATGCATTCTTACCACTTTTTAATACAACTAATTTATGAAATAAATCCTAACATAGACATGATAATAACTCCAAAAATAATTAATCTATCAAGACCTCAAAAATTATTTTAAATCATGCTTAACTAAAGAAAAAATATTTAGGGGCCAACATTTCTCCCCCACTTAAAGAAATTTCGTCCTCGAAATTCTTACGTGAATCATTGAAGAGGTATGGATACTTCTCCTTCATGGCTTCTAAGGGCTCCCACGTGGCCTCTTCTATAGAATGGTTTCGCCATAGGACTTTTACCAGTTGAACTGTCTTGCTCTTGACGACCTTCTCCTTAGTGTCCAAAATCTCCACTAGAGTCTCCTCATAAGTCAAATCATCCCTCAACTGAACCTCAGTGGTCTGAATGATGTGAGAGGGATCTGATCTATATCTCCTCAACTTGTAAACATGAAAGACATAATGAATATGTGATAATTCTGGTGGTAACACCAACCTATAGGCTAGCGGTCCAATTCTCTCAAGAATTTCATAAGGACCCACATATCTTGGGCTTAACTTGCCTTTCTTGCCAAATCTCTTGACTCCTTTGCAAGGAGATGTCTTAAGGAAGACTTTCCCACCGACTTCATACTCCATTTCCTTTTGGTGTGCATCAGTATAGCTTTTCATTCTCTCCTGAGCTGCTTTAAGCTGTTGCTTAACTAAGCTGACCTTGTCCACTGTCATCTGAAGTAACTCTGGCCCTATTAGTTTCCTTTCTCCTTCTTCATCCCAATATATCAAAGTTCTACATCCATATAGTGCTTCATAAGGAGCCATTTGAATGCTCAAGTGGCAAAAATTATTGTAAGCAAATTTGAACAATAGTAAATGTTCATCCAAGCTCCTTTGAAATCCATCACACATGCCCTGAACATTCCCTCAAAGGTCCGAATGGTCCTCTCAGATTGACCATCAGTCTGAGGATCAAAAGCTGTGCTAAAATTCAACTTGGTTCCTAGAGCCTCTTGTAAGCTTCCCCAAAATCTCGAAGTGAATCGAGGATCCCTGTCAGAAACTATGGAATCTGGAATTTCATGTAATCTTGCTATCTCATCAATATATTTCTTTGCTAGCATATGCAAAGAATCAGTCTGTTTAATTGCCAAAAAATGGGCTGACTTCGTCAGATGATCAACAATAACCCATATGGCATCATGCTTCCTACTTGTCTTGGGCAAACCCATCAGAAAGTCCATAGTCACCCTTTTCCACTTCCACTTAGGAATAGATAATAACCTTAACTTGCCTGAAGATAGGTGTTTAGCCTTGACTTGCTAACACATTAGACACTTACTTGCATACTCTGCTACATCCTTCTTCATGCCATTCCACTAGAAATGCTCTTTCAAATCTCTGTACATCCTGGTACTACCTAGGTGCATGGCATAAGGCGCATTGGGTGCCTCATCCAATATCTCTTCCTTCACCTCTTTGACATCTGGAATACAAAGTCTGTTCCTTACAACCATAAGTCCATCATCCCTCACTACCACTTCATATTTCTTGCCATTCTGAATTTCTCTTCGGAGCTTACTCAATTCTACATCTTGTGCTTGTAACTCCTTAACTTTCTCCCTTAGTATCTGTCTCACTCTGAAATTTGCAATAATACAATCTGGTTCCTCTTGTTTCAAGCTTATCCTAAGCTTAGCCATTTCTTCAAATAACAGCAGGTAAACTTTTTGAACATGAGCTATAGAGGATTTCCTACTCAAGGCATCTTTTACCACATTATCCTTTCCTGGATGATATTCAATCAACAAATCATAATCCTTGAGAAACTCTAACCACCTTCTCTGTCTCAAATTCAACTCTTTCTAGCTCAATAAATGCTTGAGACTTTTATCTTCTGTAAAAATCTTTGTCTGAACTCCATACAGATAATGTCTCCAAATCTTCAAGGCAAAAATTATTACTGCCAATTCCAAATCATGGGTTGGATAATTAAGCTTATATGGCTTCAGTTGCCGCGAGGCATAAGCTATGACTTTATCTCTTTGCATCAACACACAACCCAAACCCTTTCTGAAAGCATCACTGTAAAGTATATAACCCTCATCTCCTATAGGCAAAGTCAGAATTGGAGCACTTGTCAATCTATGCTTATGTTCCTCAAAGCTCTTCTAGCATTCATGGCTCTAGATAAACTTTTGATTCTTTCTCAATAACCGATTCAGTGGAGTAGCTATCATGGAGAATCCTTCCACAAACCTCCTATAATAACCTGCTAGACCCAGAAAACTCCTCACCTCTATTACTGTCTTGGGTGCATGCCACTTCACCACTCCTTCAACCTTCCTTGGATCAACATGTGCCCCATCTTTGAAATCACATGCCCAAGGAATATCACTTTGTGGACCCAAAACTCACAGTTGTTGAGCTTAGCATAAAGCTCCTTCTCCCTCAGTGTCTGCAACACTATTCTGAGATGTTCCTCATGAGCCCTTCACTCTTAGAATACACTAGAATGTCATCGATAGACAATATGACAAGATAATCCAGAAACTCCCTGAAGACCCTGTTCATAAGATCCATGAAAGCAGCTGGAGCATTGGTCAAACCAAATGGCATAACTAGGAACTCGTGATGCCCATAACGAGTCCTAAAGGTTGTCATACTCACATCAGACTCCTTGATTCTGAGTTAATGATAGCTCGATCTGAGATCAATCTTGGAAAAGACCCTTGCTCCCTATAGGTAGTCAAACAGATCATCAATCTGGGGCAGAGGATACTTATTCTTAATAGTCACCCTATTGAGTCTCCGATAGTCAATACACATCTGCTATGTTCCATCCTTCTTCTTAACAAATAGTATAGGCGCTCCCTATGGCGATGAACTTGGCTTTATGTACCCCTTCTCTAACAGTTCCTCCAACTGTTCCTTAAGCTCCTTTAGCTCAACTGGAGCCATTCTATACGGTGGTATAGAAATAGGTGCGGTACCTGGAATCAGGTCAATGACAAACTCAATTTCCCTCACCGGTGACCAACCAGGTAAATCTTCTGGAAACACATCTAGAAATTCCCTCACAACTGGAAAATCCCCTAACTTCCCTTCATTCACATCAGTGTCCACAACATATGTCAAGAAGGCTTCACACCTCTTTTCCATCATCCTGTCAACAAGCAAAGCCGAAATAATTCTTGGTGATGGTGTTTTCCTGTCCTCTCTAAAAATCACCTTCTCACCGTTGCCCAGATCAAATGCCACCTCCTTAAGGCCACAATCCAGCTTCGCATGATATTTCTCCATAACATCCATTCCCAGTCTGACTTCTAGCCCCTTTAGGTCCAGGGGTAGTAAGTCCACTACTAGTTGAGCACCTTCGATGAAGAGCTCACAACTTCTATATAATTGACTTATAATCACATTCCTCCTTAGAGGAGTACTAACAATCGAAGGACTACCCAATGGCATCAAATCAACATCATATAATGTTATGCTTGCAGAAACAAATGAATACGTGGAGCTAGAATCAATCAAGACATATACTTCAGAATTAAATAGCTGAGCCATACCCGTAATAACTTCAAGTGCGGCTGCAGCTTCCTCTCTGGTTATGGTAAACACCCTAGCCTGTGTCTTACCCAATGGCCTTCCTGGAGGAATAGCCTTCCTTGCCGCTACAGAACTGCCCACCTCTGTGACTGGCTTGGTTCCCACTGTCTCTACTCTCCTCAGGGCGTGCAACTGTGACCACTCTTGCCTCGGTACCTAGGGACAGTCCCTGATAATGCGTCCCTTCTCCTCGCATCGAAAGCATGCTCCAAGTAACTTAAAGCACTCTCCTTTGTGAAGTTTCCCACAAACATTGGGGGTTTGTGTATCTACTCCTCCCTGTCCTTCCAATGCCTCCCACATTTGAGGCTTGCCCTGAAACTGCCCTTGCCTGCTTGTTCTTGGCAGAGCCACTACTTCCCACTTCACTCTGAGTATGGTAACTTCTTCTACTCCTCTCAGGCATTGGAGCACTCATTCCCTTCTTAGAAGACTGCTCCCTGTTCTTCCTCTTCCTACTCACTTCATTCTTTATATTCTCCAGTTTTTCAGCCTAGAGTGCAGCATCTACCAACTGCTGGTAGTCACAGAAGTTGTGGGTCAGGACTTTCTCCTTGATCCCCAAATGAAGTCCTCCCCCGAACCTGTGGAACTTATCCTCCTCATTAGAAGCAATGATGGCCGCATACCGTGACAATTGGGTAAACTTTAGCTCATATTCACTCACACAATGTCCCTCTGTGTGAGATTTAGAAACTCCCTAGCCTTCTCTTGTACATAAACCCTCGAGAGGTACTTCTTCTTGAATATTTCTACAAAGTCTTTCCATGATAGTAACAGAGGCATAACCTGACTATGGGGCACTGTTTCCCACCAATGAAGTGCATCCCCCTGTAGCAAGCTCACTGCATAATCCAGTTTCTCCTCATCAGAGCACTTTATCTGAATTAGGACCCTCTTGGTCCTCTTCAACCATGCTTTAGGCTCTTTCGAATTTGTAGTCCCATTGAAATCCACAGTCCCATACTTACGGAGCTTATCATACTGCCCACTCCTCTCCACTGAAGTTGGCACCGGAACTTGTCACTTTTGGCCCATGACATAAGTGAAAGCCTACGTAAAGGCTTAAAAGAATCACGGATCCATGGTAGGCATAGGAGAAGGAGGCAATGGCACTTAATGCTGTACACTAGGTGCCTCGGAATTAGGAGCAGAGTGTGTCCCCACATCTTGTGGGATATAGGATTCATCCGTGCTCCCTTGGCGAGAGCGAGAACGAGTCACAGATCATTGAGTTCTCTTTCGAGGCAGCATTTTCACTCCTTCAATATAAAAGCCATTGAAAATCTTTAACTCATGTAAAACAATTTCAAAATATGCAAAACAGTTCAAATCGTATAAAACAATTTCAAATCCTGGGAAACAATTTAAAACAATGTAAGTTATTCATTTAAAATAACACATATTCATTTCATGTCTTAAACTACCCATTTTATGCCTAGGATACTCCTAAACCTAGTCCCAACCCTGGACCTAAACCAAGTCACTCTGATACCATAATATGTTGGACCCAATTTTCAGAACCCAACATCATAGTTGTGAGAACGTGAGCGTATTATCTTGTAAGGTTATTTTAGCGAACCCTTATTAGCCATCATCCTACAACGGTGGTGTGCCCACATCGGATTTAGATCGTCTTAGGACGGTTTCAAATAGGAGTTCGAGGTCTACAACTTTCATGAAGACCTTCAAGAGATTCAGTCAAAAGTATAGATGGATCAGACAAAGGGATTCAATCAAACCTGAATTAGACGGAGGGATTCAGTCAAGGTTGAATCAGACAAATGGATTCAGTCAAGGCTGAATCAGACGGATGGATTCAGTCAAGGCTGAATCAAACAATGGGATTCAGTCAAAGCTGAATCGGACGGAGACGATGGATTCAGTCAAAGCTGAATCAGACGAAGACGGAGGGATTCAGTCAAAGCTAAATCCGACAATGGAATTCAGTCAAAGCTAAATCAGATGATGGATTCAGTCAAAGCTGAATCAGACAGAGACAATGGATTCAGTCAAAGCTAAATTTGACGATGGGCTTTAGTCAAAGCTGAATCATATGATGGATTCAGTCAAAGCTGAATCAGACGGAGACGATGGATTCAGTCAAAGCTGAATCAGAAGATGGATTAAGTCAAAGTTGAATCAGACAGAGATGATGGATTCAACCAAAGCTGAATCAGACGATGGATTCAGTCAAGGCTAAATCCGACAAAGACGATGGATTCAGTCAAAGCTGAATCAGACGGTGGATTCAGTCAAAACTAAATCTGACGATGGGGTTTCTGCAGGGTCTTCCTCATATCACCTAAAGTTCTAAATCACTAACTACACTCTCCAAAGCATCTCCAATGGTTCCTATGTTGGACCCCGTTTTTGAAGCCCAACTATCCGGAGTCATAAAACATGAACGGGTTTCCTTTCTTTGAATCCATCTCTTTGAATTCAACACCAAAGGCTCTCAATTTTTATGAAAAGGTATAAAAATGTGTTAGAAAACCACTGCTTCAAGAATCACTTCATTTGGAGGTCGGATGATGAAGTTATGACCAAAAGAACAAAACATGTTTATGTCCTTAATCGTATTGTACCTGTCTTGGCGTAATTGTCATAACTTTCATTAGAGATGTCGTATTAATGTCATTTTTGAACGGTTTGAAAGATAACTTCTAGATATACAACTTTTATGAAGCACTCAAAGCTAGATTCTGCTTCTAAAAGGGTTAAAATCGCAGTTTACTGCAGCTATTTTGTGATTGTCTGTTAAACGGACATACATGCCCATTTAACGGACATAGGCGGGCCTAGGGCACTTTCCAGACCCAAGAAGGTTTGTTTAACGGACCTAATGTCTATTTAACGAACATGGACTGGGCTGGGGGCCTTTTTTTAGGCCTAAGAAAGGTCCATTTAATTGACCTAATGTCCGTCTAACGGACATAGGGGATTCCCAAACTCCTCCAAAGCTTCTCCAATGCTTCCAACATCCATTCTAACACTATGTTCACTCATAATCTTCCTAAATTCAACCCTTCTAGTGGAAAACCACTTCATATCCACTTAACTACTAAATACATCTCATCAACTCTTGAATCTCAACTCAAAAGATTCAACGCATGCAATCTTTCCAACTCTACCATGCTATTCTAATACTAGCAACAATTGGCAATCTCAACAAAGAAGAATATGTACATCCTTCATACTCAACCTTTAAAATAACATAATCATACAAAAAGGAACTTCTCAAATTCTGATTCTCATTTCTAAACAAAGTCAATGTTTGAACAAGCTTTACTTACATATCAACGTATACATCAAACTTAATACAAAATACAAAAGGATTCTCATGTTTGATATGCCTATAAAGCTATCCAAATTTGTCACTAACTTAATACAAAAGATTCCTAGCTATCTTGGAGTTTCCGAATGCCTTGCAAGGATCTCTAATCTTCCCATTCTGCACCTGAGGAGGGAAAATGGTGGGCTGAGCTACACAGCTCAGTGGCTAATATATTTATAGCCATTGGTAACGAGCCACACAATGAAACATATATGAATATCCATATACACATACATGTCTTGTCCCAATCCAGCAATTAAATTTCAGCATTCACAATTCCAATTCACATTTCATAATTCAATACATCATCACATAGAACATATTGGATGTAATTTAACATCAAAGCATAACACTCAATTTGCATCATAACTTAACATATCAAAATGCAAATGCACAAACAATTGGCTTGAGGGTTCTGTGGAACAAAATAGAGAAACCGAAGTTTACTCTGTGAACGAAACGAGTCCACTTTTCGGATCTCGTATGCCACAAGCGGGCAGCGGGGAGAAGGCTTTATGTCGACGTGCATGTGACTACGAAGCCCAAACACAATCAACTCTCATGCTCAATTCAATCAATCACAAATTCATATTCTCGTGCTTTTTCTTCTTTCCATTTAAATCAAAATGCCACGAAAGAATTCCAAGGCATAGCATGATCACATTCACAATTCAACCCTATCAAAATGTCATACATCTTTTAATGAATAACATAACATAAAACACATTATAAGGCATTTTCCACACCACAACAATTCACAATTTAGAAATTTAAGCACATACACACACACATAGGCACATTGCCCATTTACATAATAACCATAAATATTTTACCCACCTTATAACTCTTGAAAATCGAAACTCAATTTGGCCCTTCCCCTTGCTCTTGGGTAGGATTTTCTTGATTTCCTAAAACAAACCAATTTCCCATTAAATTCCAATTCAATAAAACCCCTAAAACTGTAAAATTACAAAAAATGAAATAATTGCTAAATTGGGTTTAGCATTAACTTACCCATAGTCTATCTAGGTTAGAAAAGCCCCCCTAAAAATCCAATGGGTCTCTTAATCATCTTCTTCCTCCAATCATTCACAACACAAAACCCCTTTCTCTCCCTAAAACTCCTTCATTCTAACAAAGCAAGAGGAATAAGATGAACTTACCTTGATAAAGCTTCTTCCTTCTTTTTCTTCCCACGATTTCTTTTTCCTTTCCCTTCTTTCTCCACGATTTTTCCTTCTTATCTTCTTCTTTTCACACTTTTTCTTCTCTCTCTCTCTTAGCATCCACGAAACTCTGTCTTCCTTCTTTTAATTTCAAGACCACTTTTATTCTCTTTCTTCCAATTATACCCCTCACTTGGTTTGGCTTTCCAATTTTGCCCCTTCTTTTGTCTTTTATGTCTCTAACTCCTTTAATCCACTGAACACCACATTAATTCTAACTAAGTTCCAATCTTTCCATCAATTTTTCAATCTCTAATCATGCCTACTAAATTAATGACTCAATTCTAAAAATAATAATTAAACAAACAACAAACATAAATAAATAATTAAACAAATAATAAGTAATTTAGAAAAAATTTCCGAATCTAACATCCTACATCCATTCTAACATCACTTTCACTCATACTCTTCCCATATTCGCTTCTTCTAATGCGATATCACTCCTTAAACGTTCAGTTACAAATTTGATTGTATTAAACTCCCAAATCTCAACTCAAATGACTCATTCTTCCAATAGCTGTTCTGTATATACATCCTATGAAAAGCTCAAAAATGCAATGAAAAGACTTGGATAGTCATGGACAAAACGTCCAACACATTTCATTAATATCAAAATATAAGAGTTTTATAAAGCTTTAATGGCATTTCAAGCCATAATACATCATTTGCTTCATAAACTATAAATACAAAAGATATTTGAATATTACTTGAAATGCTGCTAAAGCCTTGAATTCCCAAAAATCTATCTTAAAATACAAATGTATGTAAATTCGGAGTGATGCCGTAACCTTTGACTACTCGATCTCTTGCTCCTCACCTGAAGATGGGACGAAATGGGAGGGGTAAGCTTAAAGCTCATGGGTAACAATTTTATAACCGGCAACAAGCAAAACCATTGAAATAACCATTTCCATCGTAAAAATTCACATTATTGCAAATCATGTATGCATCACTCTTGTCAACATATCATGAGCACTTAAGCACATCAAAATGGTTTAGGTAGATCTATAAACATGACAAACTACACATTTCCACATAATGGTCCTGTGTAGTTGTAAACTTGACGTACTATCACAATCCCACATAGTGGTTTTGCGTAGACGTAAACATGAGGGAGTCTATGAAGGAGCTCCGTGCCACTAGCGGGCAGGCGGGAGAAGCCTTTAACTTAATCAACATGCACGTGACATACTTGAATGAACTACATCAAACCCACATAACATGTAATTCATGAATTGAAAACAGTTTTCCAAATGACACATTTTGTAAACTTGATTTCATAAACTGGATATCCTTTCAAAAATCATTTCCATTTTTCATTTCATAATTCAAAACACAATTCTTATACTAAACATGTAGCACATTCTCAAAGCATTCAAAGAGCAATAAATGTACATTTAAAAAGTAGTTGAAATCATCTATTTCCATTTCTTGAAAGGGACATTAATGGCTTATTATTTAATTATAAAAATGTAACCCACCTTGAATTTCTTACTTATAACTTGCTCAAATGTGCCTCTTCTCTTGCTCCTCTTGTTTTTCTTGATTCCCTTTCCATAGGAAAAAATCCTAACTTCAATAGGGTTGCAAAAATTGAAAACCCACAAAGCATATTCAATTAAATTGTTTCTAGAAAATTTAAACCCATGTATTTCCTAAGCTTCATGAACCAAAACCCTTCCATATATCCAAAGAATAAAAATCAAACTTACCTTGAATCTTCACCAATTTATGAAATTATTTGCTCTAAAGAAAGCTCTTCCCTTCCTCTTTCTTTTTCCCTTCTTGAGCAACCTCAAACTCTCTCTTTAAAACTAAGAAAAGATGAAACCTAGCTCAAAACTCCATTCTTTTCTCTACTTCACCGAAACCTCTTCTTTCTATCTTCTACTTTTGTTCTTCTCTCTCAATTAACATTTTTCCCTTCTCAAAAGCAAGACTGCATCTTTTTCTACCCTTAATGATTGCACAATGTCTATTTTACCCTTCCTTAATTCCTTATTGTTTTTAACGTTAAGTACTACCCAAAATATCCCTTTATGCATTATTACCACTTTTTAATACAACAAATTCATGAAATAAATCCTACTAACATAGAAATGATAATAAATCCAAAAATAATTAATCTATCAAGACCTCAAAAATTATTTTAAATCATGCTTAACTAAAGAAAAAAATTCGGGGGCCAACAGTCGGGATTTGTATTTTCATCATCCTCTAATTCATAGGCAACTTGTTTTATAGGTAAGATAAGTTAGTAGTTAGGGCTAAAAAATGTGTTATAGTTTAAAATGTTTGTTTTCTTATTAAGTGTATTTACCTTTTTGGTCTTTTTCCTAACTTATTAATATGTATTGTGTCCTTTCAATTTGTGATATTGAATTTTTATTTATAGATATGTATGATCGTTAGTATTGTGGGCATTTTATTTTTAATCTTTGATTGACGGGTAAGCTAGGCCTATTCTTTCTATTTTACCTAACATTATTTCATTTCATTTTGACCTATGAAGTTTTTCCCCGTTTCATGTTTAGGATGGGATGTTTTAAACCCAATATGAAGTTATTTTTAAAGAGATGAAACATACTTTGATTTGAATTAAAATGGTGAATATTTTGTTTTGGTTCCATCAAAACAATTCCGTTTGATGTCCTTTTCAAGGATTTTCTTTCCTTGAAAGTTTTTAGCTTTTGAAGCAACAATTTAGTGATTAATGTTGTTTTATAAAACTTTGTAATTTTGAGATGATGTTTGTATTCTTTGATATTGTTTATGAAGTGTGATGAGTTCCGTGAATCAAATTGCTCCTTTTGGGTATAAATTTAATCTAAAATTTGTTGAACTTATGTATGCATTTTAATAAACACATTCTAAGCTAAAACTGCATTAGGCAAAAAATTTAATCTTTTAATTTGTTCTAGCTAGTTTCTTATAATCATTTATATATTATAATTTACATTCAAGTGCATAATTAGTCTTTAATTAATATTCTTAAGCTAGAGTTTTTTACTCTCAGAGGTTGTGATTCTACTTCAAACCTACTATTCTCTCTTTTCTTATTCTCCTTTTTGGCTATCAATTTGGAGTTCAATTTTAAATACTTTTTAATATATATTTTTTGGCACTTTTCAAGTCAAAATAATAGAACTCGTAATAAGGTTGATCTAATATAAAATTATATTTTTTTTCTCAAACATTTAATAGAAATATTCAATATAACCACATGTTTTGAGGTAGAATTTTAAAAGGAGGAAGAATTTATATAATTAAATAACATCTTGTTAAGACTAAAGGTAATATTGCTTTTTACAAAAAAATATATCATTTGATGTACTTGAGATGATTGGATATTATTTGCAGTAACAAGTAAAAATAATAAAGAGACTATAATATATCGTTTAAAGATGATGAAAGAAAAAGGAAAAGTTACTATTGACATAAATTATTATTTTCCTATACGAACCACTCATTATTCTTTACCAAGTTTAAAAAGTGTTTTGATTGATTAAGATGCTAGTTTACAATGTAAAATAATTTAAACTAAATAGTTTTATCATTTTTGTTTCCTTTGAATGCTTGAAATTTAGCTTATATTTAAGAAACAACAGATATAATAACAATGACAGGTCATGGATTTAAAACACTTTCTTATTATTTGATTTGTGTGCTTTTATTATAAAATTAAAAAATGTTAGTTGATTATGGATTCATAGAATTCTAACTAGAGAATAACAAGATGAAATATTATAATAAATGTGTGGACTAATCAAAGAAAAAGAATATTAATCAATTTATTGGTTTATTATTATTTTAATGTTGAATAACTTTTATTAAATATGTTGATACTTATAATAAGATAAAAAAGTGTATATTTTATTTGAATTATTTTCTAAAACTTAATATAGGTTTCACTAAAAAATATTGTCCATTTTATTATTGATAATCCAACTAATTATGTATTAGTTTTATATTTATTGCAATCAAAGTATAACATACTTATTAGTTTTCATGTTCTATTCATTGTATACATCTTTTTTTAAAAATAAATTAGTTATATGGATCATATATCTAATCTTGTTCTATGTGCATCTAATATCACCTTTTTCAATATAATCATCTGACTTTGTAGTCTTAGCTAATAAAGTAAGGAGATTGGACTAAGAATGTGCAACCTACTATAAATAGATTTGCAACTACAATTATAACTTTAAAAAGTTTTTATGAATATAAACAAGTGTTCTAAAACCTTACCTCTTAAATAATATGTTTGCAATGAATTTTTTTGTTGATGGAATTGTTATGAATAAGCATCATGTGTTGTGTTATGCTTCAATTTCTCACTTTCACTTCAGTGTTTTCTTTCACCATTCTAACTTAGGATAAGCCATTTTTTCATACTTATTATTTTCAGAAATTCTGCACTGCTTAGGTGTTAATATAAACCCCTTTTGGTGATGCTGTCGCCTGCAACCAAATATAAAAGAAATCACTTCCGTTAAAACAAATTAATGTAGTAGCGGTAAG
>JAOTBA010030209.1:0-16982 GCA_025629845.1 Erythroxylum squamatum
GCAGAGTGATTAAGCACTTCTAGAAAGTTAGAATCCTTTTGGCTACTTTGAAAAATGAGCAATTCAACTTCTACACTACAAAGTATAGTGTCAAACTAGACAGTGTGAAATATATGTATTGCATGCGTCACCCAACAATTGGACTGCTAAATTCACAAGCAAAAATCAACCCATTTATGTATAAACATAACTCAAAAATACCTTTTTATTTTTGCAAATTAATTAAATAACAAAAGAAAATGCTTACATATAACAAATGATAAGAAATATATGCTGAATGGAATAAAAATTAATTGAGTGTTTAACATTTTAGTAAAAAACCTCTCGTGAAGTTTAGAAAATCTCATAAAAATCCTCTGATCTTTAAAATTCTTTTAAAAACTCCTTTTCTTTTATGCATCGGAGAAAAATAACAATGGAACACATGTAATATGAATACTAGACGCAAATTAATCAAATGTTATCTATAACACAATTTTTAAACTCGAACCGAAATAATTAAATCTATCACAAACAAATAATTTATTATAATTATCTTTAGTTATTAACTTAAATTGAACTTAATTAATTCAAATTGGATTTAAAAGCTAAGTTGGATTATGGTATTAGTAATATTTAATTAGTCCATGTTTGGAGTTCATATTACGTGAGTTTCGTTGTTATTTTTTAACCGAAATCTAAGAGGAGAGTTTTTCAAATAACTAAAACTAGAACGAGTATTTTCAAGATTTTTAAAGAGTGAGGAGTTTTTCTAAAAATTTCTAAACTATAGGAGAGGTCTATATATGTATTTTACTTTTAAAATTTTAAATAGTAATTACGATTTATTAAAAATAATTATCATTGTAATTCAGAGAATTATCATAATTTGTTATAATTATATTCACATTGTCCAAAATCGTAATAATAAACCCGCAAAGGTACCCTTTTCTATGCTTCATTCATTTATTTTTACGAAATAATTAAATAACCAAAAAAGAACACACAAGTCAAACAACTAATAAGAGATATCTAATGAATGAAACATAAATTTCAATAAGATGTTTAAAGTTTTAAATTATAATTACAAATTATAAAATAATTATCCATAGAATCCAAATCATTATCATAATTATTTATTATAATTATAATGATATAAGCCGCAATTATCATAGAAACCACAATTGCATTGTAACTTGAATCCGTAATTTTAAGGAGTTTATTTTTGTTTGGTGCAAAAGAAATCTAACCGAAAAAAAGGGTTTAGGAGTTTAGTCTGAAATCTCTAGCATACATGTCATCTTCAATGTAGGGAGGCAGCTTCTAGGAAGGGAGACGACTATGGCTCACTTCTCCACTACGTTTTATGACTCGTTCTTACTCACCTCACGCGGTCATGACTCATGCCTACGTCTATTGACCTCTCGATCGTTTCACACAACATCTGCTTTATTTTTCTCTAAGCCCTTCTCTTACGTATCAACCAAGAAGCTAACTAGGTAACCAATGGCATCTCGAGAAGGTCGTCAACTATAAAAGTCACACGTTACATTACAATAACCGCCCCACGTAATTCCATTGTTATCTTCCTTCAAACGTAGCACCTTCTTCTGATTCTGTACTTGATCTGCAATGAAGAGAAGCTTTCATGAGACAGAGCTTTCAATGGCTAACTGCTTGATGCTTCTGTCTCAAAGAAGTGATTCATCTTTAGCTTGCTATGAAGGTATAAGCAATTCACCTAGTCGTGTCTTCGAGTGCAAGACATGTAACAGACAATTCTCGTCGTTCCAAGCTCTCGGCGGCCACCGTGCGAGTCATAAAAAGCCTAGACTAGCGGGCCGAGATGGGATCTCCGAGAGTCAATCGCCGGCGAAGCCTAAGACCCACGAGTGCTCCATTTGTGGGCTCGAGTTTTCAATAGGGCAAGCGTTGGGAGGTCACATGAGGAGGCACAGAGCAGCCATGAACGATCAGAATCTGCAAACACCATCACTGAGTCCTCCTAGAGATTCACATGTTGTTCCTGTTTTTAAGAAATCAAACAGTCGAAGGGTTTTCTGTTTGGATCTGAACTTAACTCCTTACGAGAATGACATGGAGCTGTTTAAGCTCGGAACATCAACTCCCATGGTTGATTGTTTCTTATAGATCTCACATATTGTTTTTACTAAATACAGGATCATCTCTTGTGTTCATATTTCTTTATTATTTGTTCATAGAAATACAATAGAAAATTGGTAAAGATATTGAAATTTGGTTAGCTGTTCAAGTTTGAGATTGATTATGGCATCATCATGAGAGAATCATGATGCTGTTCTTGCAGATCATTATAATCATAATCAAGTGGTGCCAGCTAAGAAAAAATTGAATGCCAGCTTTAGCAATTTTGATAAACTCTCAAGTCAAGAACACGTAAACAACCTCCATTCGGTCTCACAAAGATAAGAATGGATTGAGATGTATCTTAAATCCAATAAAATCAAAATTAAAATTACATTATTTGAGTATAATTTATTAAAATATGTCCCTTAAGGAGTGGTCAAGTTGACGGAGTGGAGGGTATGGGGTCAAAAGGTATTTTATTCGAGTCCCTCAACTTACGCTCTCTTGATCAAACCTATCGTACAGGACTTGTCCACGGAAGTTTATTCAGTGCACATCCAAAAGATAGCAACTGTGGGTTCCTTTGTTTAAAAAAAAAACTTTTATTTTAATTATTTTAATTAATGAAATTATTTTTAAATTTATTGATTTTTTGGATGTCATTTTAATAAGTTATATTAACATAACATCGATATATTCGTTCATATTAAGTTAATTATTCTAAATTTAAATTCAACTTAAAATCTATTTGTTTATTTTATATTTTATTTTATTTTAATTTCCCAAATTTAAGATTTAAAAGACTTTAATCTCAATTATGACCATAATATTTTAATTATAATCCAAATCGTTATCACAATTTCGCATCATCTGTAATTTCCAAATTGACTGAAATAATCATGATCTCTATCGAACATCTGTGCATAAGCGGTCAGTGTGGACACCAGAAGAGTTGATGAGGTTTAGCCTGGCCGGTTGGTCCAATCCCACCAAATAAGGTCGTCTTTCAACTTCAAAACAACCGCGTAAGCACCATTCATATGCTTCAGAAATTCACCAATTGTATTGCTCCAACAAGTAAGTGTCTGTTACCGGAATTTTCTGTGGATTATGGATTGCTTCTTTTTTTTTGATAATATATTTTAAAAATTATCACTTATTATTGTTGTTTAATTTTCACACAACTTCTTTCTTTATATATTATCTTTTTTATTTATTTTTTATTCAAAACAACTTAATATTAAATATTGTTTTAGAATAATAAATCAACGAAAAGCTAACAAAATAAATTATATGATAATTACATAATATTATAAAAATAATAAATTTAAATATAAAATTAAGATTAAAATATCAAACTATAGGGAGGTTCGGCATAATTAACTCAATTTAAGTGTATAGTTGCCCGACTCCAGGGCAAGACTGCCTGGGATTTACTCTCGTAAAGAATAAAATAGGTAATAAAAAATTCTTATTTTACTTAATTTTATTTTTTATGCTCTTGAACTTGAAAAAAAAAGCTATTTTTAATCTTAAAAAAGTAAAATAATAAAATAAGAGTCACTTTTACTTCACCGAACCTATAAAATATCAGCACAAATTTCAAAAATGTTTTCCCAATTTCTTTCATTTGCTGATCAGTGTCTCAACTTGCTTTCCACGAAAACGAGTCGTAAAAGTTGACGCGTTGATACGTTGCATGTGGAATTGTAGTTTATCAGATCAAGAAGAAATAAAAGAATTCAGTATATATCGTATTGTATTACTTGAATGAATCAAGTTGATTACAATCAAATTAATTCACAATAAAACTAATTCGTTATGAATAAATAAAAAATATTCATAGCAAATTAAGAAATTAACTATAATCATTTCGTTGATTCTATTTTTAACATATATGATTTGAAGACATAAAATTTTTATTTAATCATATTAAGTCAAATCTAATGTAAAAATTATAAATTATTTATTTAGATAATTAATCATAAAATCTTTTTATCACCATAACTTGAATTTTCAAATTCAAAATGTGCCTTTTTTTAATCAAAAAGATAAATACACGAAACTTTAATTGATAAGTCGGGGGGAAGGAAACTCCCGAGATATCCTATAGAAGGATAGACAGACAACCTTCAGGTGAATTTTGAAACAGATGGATGTCAAGTTCAAAATGTGTCTTTTAATGATACCCTAGAGTAGACTCTTTTATTAAAGGTCCAATTTCAAAAATTAAAGCATTAATAATATGTATTAAGGGTTACCCTTCTAAATTATAGCATAGGGTAATGATTTATAAAGGATAATTAAAATGATCAATATTACTCTGATGCGAGGAAAAACCATTGGAGTATCAATTCTGATAAGAAATCAGCAACAAAAAATTGCAGACATTCAGATATAAGAACATTGACAGTCATTTCCTACTGGGTTGTATAAGGAAACTTGACTGGTTCAGGTTGCATAGCTTGTTGAAGTAGCTTGGATTGTTCATGTTTATGAGCTTGAAAGAAACCAGTAGCAGTGGAAGCTGATGGAGGACGACCCACGTACTTAATATCCTCCCAATGTCCTCGATTCAGAGCTTTCATGGCTGTCCAAAGACGTGGTGCTATGTAAGTGTAAGCTCCCATGTTCATTGGCTCTTCCTGACACCAAACCACCTCAGCATCTGATAAGATAACAGAAAGAAAAATTCACGGACGCAGACTCAGTCACCAACACCACCAACCTGAAACCTGAAAATTGAAAGATTGGAGATAAAAACTTGATTTCTGGTGTTGGAAACTTACTTGGATATCGCTGGAGCTCTCGTTGAATGAGGTCATATGGGAAGGGACAAAGCTGCTCTACCCGACAAATTGCAATGTCATTTCCTTGGACACTGTTTCTCTCTTCATCTAGTTCGTAATAAACCTGTTACAGTACCAAAATAGTTGGTATAAGCCACAAGCTGCCTGAACCTGAAGTCTAATTCTTGAAAAAAGTTAAAATCACAAAAGATTTGATTTTTGTTTTTTTTATAAAAAATTAACAGGAAATTTTTTTACGGTTTAAGTAATTTTAAATCTTTTTTTAAACTTTAAAACTTTCAAAAATTTTAGTTATAATTTTCAATTTTTTGAAAATTTTTCTTAACTTTTCGTCCAAAATTTTAAACTCAATTAGAATTAATTAAACTCAATCTAAACTAATATTTTTTATAATTATAAAAATATTAATTTTGATCGAATTTTTTATAATTATAAAAATATTAATTTTGATCGATTTTAATTAATTCTAAATTAAGTTAGCATCTAACAATAAATAATTAATTACATTTTATCGATACTTTTCTAGAAAAATGAAAATTATAAAAAAAACATTTAAAATTTTTAAAGTTTAGACTTTTTAAAATTACTTAATTATTTTCTTCTTTTTATAGGGTATATAGCTGTGAACAAATATTCCTCAGAAAAACAGACCTTTCCGGAGCAGAGAATCAATCTTCGGATACCTTCCTCGCGATCAGAGTGATCATTCTTGTCCTTAATTAGCCTTTTAAATCTTGTACCTTGTCTGTCAGAAGCTTTGTCACCTTGAACATCATCAAATTCAGACAGATTCGACTTGCAGGACTTATGGCGAAGCAGGCTCTTCGGTGACATTACTATCAGCGGCTTACGGAACTCCCTGTGTATCTGGAACATGAAAATACTTGTCAGGAATCCTGAAATGCATTAAAAAAAAAAAGGAAAATCAAAACCTGTGGTGTCTCACCTGACGCCTCAGGACATGGAAATAATTGGCAGGAGTAGTAACATTCACAACCTGCCAATTGCATTCCTGGATTTGCTTCCGCAATGTCTCTCCCATTTCAGGTATAATGTAAGGGTTATTGTCACTCATCTGCAGTTTATTTTTTAATCCATTAGCAGCTGTAAAAGGCTAACACTTAACCTGTAAGAATCAGTTGGTTGGCTACTTGAAGAAGGAGGTTTTTGTGGTCCAATTAATTGAAAAAATGTGCAACGAAGAGAGGAATCGAAGTTTTAAATTACGGATTACATGTTACACTGCATTTACAGGGTATTATAATGCTTACAGACACTACAGTCGCAATTACGGAAAATTGTGTTACCGGTTTTAAGGAATTTTTACTGATTAACACGCCAAAATTTGAGTTCTGCAAACAAAAACCTGTATACTAGCGGCTAGCCTATTTCCTGGCAAGTCTTTTGAATGTTCCAAACAAGGTTCAATACAGGTCAGGAGTACCTGAAGGAAACGTTCCAATCTTGCACTGGAGTGTTCAGGGCCCTGACCATCGTAACCATGAGGAAGCAAAACGACAAGGCCAGTTTGACGCAGCCACTTTGACTCACCGGCACTTAAAAATTGATCAATGATTACTTCAGCGCCGTTAGAGAAATCACCGAATTGAGCTTCCCAGATAACCAAAGAGTTTGGATTTGCCATGGAGTAACCCAGTTCAAATCCAAGAACACCAAACTCTGAAAGTGAACTGCAAAAAATAGGAAACTTTAAAGTTAACAGGACGTACATAAGAGTGTATTGAATCAATTAAATGAATAGATTCGGTTGCAACTTCAAACATGAAACAGATTTCCAGAAGTTCACAGACAAACTTCAAGAATCAAGACTGATATATGATCAGGAAGTCTACAAGAAAAGAGATTATAAAAAACTCCAGATGCTACATTCTTTTGTTATGTTCATGAACTTAATCGTTCTATGAAGAGAACTTCTGCAGGATATTGCTTTGTCAAATCTGGAATTTGCAGGATTTTTACTTTTTTAGGCATCCTTCTTGTTAGTGCAAATTCATCCCAAGATAACGGAACCTAAAATGCATATAAGATCAAGAAAACATCCCAAGAAGTTTTATATAAGTATCCTCGGAGAGACATTACCTGTTGCTGACAGTAAACATTTCCTGATTTTGGTCTGTCGTGACATGATCCAAAGGGCAATATTTGTTTCCTGTCTCCTGATCATGAACTATGGCATGTCGATGACTGAATGTCCCTCTTTCAACATCCTGACCACTGAGTCGGACATGGTTACCTTCCACTAGCAGAGTTGCAAAAGCAAGAGCTTCAGCAACTGCCCAATCAATGCCTTCTCCTGTCTCAATCATCCGAACTCGCTCATTGTATAACTTTTTCAGTTGTTTGTGAGGCTTCAAATCATCTGGAAGAGCTGTGATTGCTTTACCAACTCTCTTCAAAATTTCCAAATTTACACTGCATTTAGGAAGGACTTTTTGGTTCACAGATCAAAAGATTTATGGACACAAAGACATGTTTAGGAGTGACGAAGAAGCATACCCTGTATTTCGGATGCGAGAAAGTTGTTCGGGCGACTTGAAGCCAGACCAATGAGAAGCAAGCCAGTCTTTCTTTCGGGGGATGTAATCCTTACTCTTCACAAACTCTTCATTCAGAATAGAACTGACCTTTTTGTGTATTCTATCTATGGTTTCTTGTGAGACCTTCCCAGATTCTAAGAGTGCTTTTTCATATATTTCAAGAGAAGAGGGATGGTTTTGAATGACCTATGACCACAAAGTCCAATTCTTAAGATAAAGGATTGCATTGACTATGCTTTTGATTTAGCAAACAAGGAAATAACTGAAAAGAAGAAGAGATTTGGTGGGCTAACCTTGTACATCAATGGCTGTGTGAAGAATGGTTCATCAACCTCGTTGTGACCGAATCGACGATAGCATACAATATCGACCACAACATCTGAGTGAAACGTCTGACGCCACTCTGCTGCAAGCTCACAGACATGAGAAACTGCCTCCATATCATCTCCGTTCACATGAAAAATTGGAGCATTCAAGGCCTTGGCAGCATCGGTACAATACCGGGATGATCTGCCTGACTTCGGATCAGTAGTGAAGGCTACCTGGTTATTGACTACAATGTGTATGGTGCCACCGCTTGTGTAGTTGGGAAGTGCACTAAGATGTAGTGTTTCATAGACTACACCTTGTCCTGCAAAGCTACCATCTCCATGGATCAAAACAGCCATACTCTTAGTCCTATCCACATCATTTGTGTAGTATTGCTTTGCCCTGGTTTTTCCTACCACGACCGGGTTTACGGCTTCCAAGTGGCTAGGATTGGCAACCAAGGACAAGTGAATTCTATTTCCACGCCTTGTAGGTCGATCGTAGGAAGTTCCAAGATGATATTTAACATCACCTGTACCAGCATATAGGCCAACTTCATCGACAGTCTTGGCATTCTTGTCAAACTCACTGAATATCTGGGCAAGGGGTTTGCGAAACACATTGCCTAGAACATTCAATCTTCCTCTATGAGGCATTCCAACAACGATATTCTCAACTCCAAGATCTGCTGCTGTATCAAACATCTCCTTCATTCCTGGAATTAGAGTCTCCCCACCTTCAAGTCCGAACCTTTTTGCTGCTCTCATTTTGGTTGCCAAAAAGTTCTCAAATTGAGTACTCCATATTAGCCTGTCAAGAAGAACTTCACGCCTCTTTGTACTGTATGTCTTGGGGTTTGCAGCTTCAATCTTGTCTCTTAACCAGTTGCATTTCTCACGATTATCAATATGCATATATTCATACCCAATACTCCTACAGTAAGCCTGATCAAGTCTCGTCAATATGGACCGGAGGGTCATTGTAGGACGATTATCAGACAAGAAACCTGACAGTTGCCAGACTCCTAGGAAAAACTCCCTGTCAAGATCAGCTTCTGTAAAACCATGATAAGCAGGGTCTAAATCATGTGAAATTTCCCTTTTTTCCAAATTCAATGGGTCTAACTCCGCCTTCGTGTGCCCGTTTACCTGATAAGCTCTAACTAACAACAACAATCGCATACTCTCTTGTATTGTTTGGCCTGAAAGTCCAACAGATGGCAGACCTGACTGGCCAACAAAATTCCTGAAGAAATTATCCCAAGACTCATCAACATTATTTGGATTAGATTCCCATGACTTGTAGAGCTCCTCTAAGTACACACTATTGGATGCATCAACAAAGTTGTCAGATAGCCTAGACAGATGAACAGATTTAGGGGTTTGCGCAGTCTCAGCTTTTGATCTGAAGATTGTAGTGTGAAAATGTCTACTCTCAGAGTCGGACACAAGCCTCCTTATGCGATGGTTCTGATGGTGAAATAGACTTCTCCTGATTACAAGCCTCGTCAACCTGGAACCTGCCCTGAACCATGCCATTGTTATGAATCCAATCGTCAGGATCAATCGCAAACATACAGGAACCACCTTCCTACAGGATCAAATCACGAGTATTATAAACAATTTATCAGTTAAATATTTAGCAATCCCAGATGGAAAGTTACACAAGATTTTATTATGAGATCTGTTACATAATCATGAAAACTTTCAGAAATCATGCACACACATTAATCACACGCTATCATACATCGGATAGAGTAAAATGTAGATCAATATAAGATGGGGATGAGACTAGTTAATGCGCAAGTTCTTGGAGACAACGTAAAAGAAAGATTGTGGGAACTAACAGTTTATGGAAGAAGTGAAAAGATGAGATGAGAGGATTGTCATTATCGTGTTTGGTTGTTTAACTTAGAAACTCTTAACTCTTAAGGTTGAATCATCGGACTATCTCTTGGTGGCATGTGTCATAATTCCCTCCATGCCACTTGGAGCTTCCAAATAGAGAAATAATTCAAGATTTAGTCAGGCACTTCCAGGTTTCTGTAGTTGATTACATTTATTTGTTACCTTCTTTTTTTCTTCTCCAGTTTCGGATCGATCCTTCGTAAGGATCACACTCAGCCTCATAATTGCTGTTGTCAATATTTTGAGACGAAAAATTAGTTCGGATCTAGTGCAACTTAATTTAAAACTAATAGATTAAGTTCAATATAACCATACTCAAATTCAATTATTTAGACTTGATCAAGATATAGTTTAAGCTTGAGTTTACCAAAAGTTTGAGAGAGTTCAAGCTCAGATATTCAAACCAATCAATCCTAGACCTGAAAAAAAATTTGGGTTCAAACTCGGGCCTTAAGGGACTGAAGTGAGGCTGACCAATTTCCAATCCTATTCAATATATAGCACAAACAAAATTCCTTCCGATGCATCTTCTAATTAAGGAAAGTTGCATTAACATTAGTCTGGTTTCTTTGGTTCTTTATGACCATAATATTATAACCATGCCTAATAATTTATAGTTAAAAGTTTTAGCAAATTTAGTTGGAATGATAAAGCAAGTCTATAAAACTAAAAAAAGAAAAAGAAAAGAAATTTCTGCATAATCTTTTCCTTGTACATATGTGGATTTGTTTAATGACAGAGCCTTCTTTCTAGTTTCCCATACTTAGTACAGACATATTTTCATTACACAACCAATCATCAGATAAGAAAAACTAACAAGGAACCAAAGTAAGGCAAAACATCTTTATAGGAGGAAAATGAGCTATTCTCCATTAACTATCTGCATCAAGACTGGTCAATGAGATCAGTTACAAACAAAAGATGGGTGTCACTTTGGTACTGTAAGTTACACACCAATGCAAATGCACCAAGGATTTAACTGGAAGAAACTAACAGAAGTACAATTAACTAACTGCTCCATAGTGGAATGTCACCATAATTACTTCTACACCCCACCAAGTTACAGGTCACCTATCTAAACTCCAGCCTAGATCCATGGATTCATCCACATTTTACAAACCACAACAAGCTGATTTCATGGCTGCTTGCCCCCCGCTGGCTGTCGGGTCTTGTTGATTGATCTTGATTGTTTGAGGCTAAGTAATACCAGGAAAAACAGAGATATCTCAATGCTCATGAACATAGGGTTTAACATGGAGATTGCTCCAGTGAAAGAGAAGACAATCACAGAGAAAAGAAAATCCAGCGTCATTTGTTAGTATATATGTACCTCTGCCTTGGTGTCAGTTTCTGCAAGTCTTCTTTTGATGTCCCTTGCAATTGAGAAAAAGACATCCTCAACATTTAAGTTTGTCTTTGCACTCTGCAGAAGACTATATTTTGTTATGATACAGAAAATAGCGTTAAGGTTTTACGATAACTAAATTGCACAAGCATAGAACTACTTACAGTTTCAAAGAACTTCATACTGTACTCGTCAGCAAGAGCTTGACCCTTGGAAGTAGGCACAGCCTAATGAAACAAAAAGAGAACCCCTTGCTGAAACCAGTGAACATTACATTCATGTAGACAGACATACCCATAGCCAAACATGTAAACTCCCAAACATGTTAAAAGACAACCACATACACAACAGACAGAATCAATAAAGTGCACAACTTTGCGTCCTAATTATTCATCGAACAGGAAAAACTACTCATGGTTCTATTGCCTTCAATCATACATTTGGAGTGAAAAGAACACAAAAGATGAAGCTAGTTCTGAGGCGTATAATGTTAGACATAAGTGGTTAGTCTGAAGTTGCATTGCCATTATGAACTGGAATAATGTAAGTGAAAATTCCAAGCAACTAAAAAATTCAAGACCTACCCTTTTGCTCTCGTCCATGTCTGCCTTGTTTCCTATTAGGATCTTGTTGACATTGTCAGAAGCATGCTGTTCAATGTTGCGAATCCAATTCCTAATATCTGAAAATATTAAGAAAGTGAGTCCATTGGAACCACAGAAAACTAAATATAAAAGGATCGGTCCACAAGTAACGGAGAACTCCTGCTTCTGTGGAGATCTTCCACATTAGGAAAAATAGTGACCATCAATTGCCAAAAGCATGATAAAAAATCCAAATCAAAATTCAAGCCTCAAAGCGGAGAAATTACTGTTAAAAGATGACTCATCAGTAACGTCATACACCAGCAAAATCCCCATGGCTCCACGGTAATAAGCTGACAGAAAAGGAATAATATATGAGCAACACCAGTATTCTATGGAAAATATTGACTTCAGAATTCGGAAAGAAGGAACTCAGAATCTTTAGACAGAAAATAGAAGTGATACAAATTCATATCCAAAAGCTAACGCCTCCATGGAACTCCCAAAACTCCAAGGTCAGATATCAAGCTGATGAACCGATGCAACTTGGTTAACAGGATCTACCATGGTGTTTCTCTTTCACACTTTCTGATCCTTCCAACAGTTACTCCACTTTGCAGTTTCAAACACCTTCCAACAGTTACTCCACTTTGCAGTTTCAAATATACTTATCTGATACTAGATTTTATCTAGTAAGTCAAAAGGCTAGGTGAAGATTCACTGTAGTCTCAAGGCCAGAGGAATACTGGTGATGCACCACCTACAAATAAAAATAAGAAATACGCAATGCATGCTCTACCTACAACCGTAAACAAAACCAAGGTGGAAAACCCAAGCACCGACCTGTTGTGATAGTTCGAAAACGCTCCTGACCCGCTGTGTCCCAAATTTGCAATTTGATCCTTTTGCCGTCAAGTTCAATGGTTCTTATCTTAAAGTCAATGCTGTTGATAAAAGAAAACAACCTATATCAGAAAGAAAGTTCTAAGAATAAGGGTAAACTTCTTTATTTCAAGATTGCATTTGTGCAACCAAGACTGTCAGACTCATGACCCATTCAAGGTTGGATTCAATGCTTAGCATTTTTCAACTAGTTATGCAACAGATGATATATTTTAAATCTGTTTCTTTAAATCAAATAAGTAGTTATAACATCTGACAATCTTTATCCACTTAATACAAACCCAATAGTTGTAATAAAGCTGGTGGTGAAGGACCCATCAGAAAACCGCAAAAGCAGACAACTCTTTCCTACACCTACAAGGCCATGAACATTGAAGTGATCAAGTGAATGCCAAGCAATAACTAAAAACTACTTATTGGATAAACTAGTTCACACATAGTGTAAGAACTAAACTAACGAAATTCCAGATCGTTCTACACACGAAAAAATTTTGCATCTTCCAATAATTGTAGATAATTTTCAATCTTGAAAAAACTATCATGCCATTGCTTTTTCTCTTCGGTGCAATGTAATTAAGGATTAGAAACAGAAATGAATCCAGCATCCAGTTTTCCATTTAGCATTGGTAAGTCAATGTACTCTCATTGTTTCATGATCCCGGAACAATCTTCTCTAGTGAGAATGTAACGAACAGATTCGTCCCAACGAAAACAAGGCTTAACAAAAACAAGACAGTGGTCTGTTTCCAATTAGATGCATTAAGTGTTAAAATCTACCTCGATTCCAGTAACTGATGTCAGGTTTAACTTAACAAAAAGAAAACAATTTTTGACTGTCATTCACTAGACAAACCTAAACTCCCTTCTTAGCAACTAAAGAGAAACACTGAAAGACCCACATAAAATAAAAAGGGTAAGGATTAAGTGAATAGCAACAGCTCTTGTACCAAACACTATCAATAAAACTACACTAATTTTCAGATATGGGCACAAGTATTAAACAAAGAACAGCCAAGTTCCAAAGTGTAACATCTGAGATTATCAAAACCCATAAAGGAACAAAAAAGCCATTTGTTTAAGAAATCTCAAAAAACCTCCCAGCATCACTCACAAAACCAAAAACCCAGATGGTAACAATCAATCAAACCTGTAAAAATTGTAAAGAAATGAAGGAAATTAAAGACAAATGGATAAAGAAAAGAAACAAACCACTGTCACCAATCAAGAGAAGCTTGATCAAGTAATCATAATCAGCTCGTGCCCTTGTAGGTGGAGCAGCCATCGTGTGCTGTCTATGAAAAATGAAAAAAAAAAAAGGATTCAATCCCAGGAAACAAGTGCATTCAAATCGAAGAAATGAACGCACAGGATCATAATGGAAGAGAAAAACAGAATACCGTAATGGGTTAGCAGAGAAAAGAGTGTAGTGTGAAATCCAATGAGCTTAGAGAAAGCTTTGTCACCCTCTACTCACACTCCGCGCATGTCACTTCGTTTGTATCTTGCCAATCCAACGTATCTCCAAATAATTACTTTCAATAATAATGTCATAATAATAATAATTATTATTATTTTGAAGAAATATAATAGTAATTATTATTATTATTATAGTTATTATCATTATCATTATTATTATTATTATTCTGATTTATGTTTTAGCTTATTTACTTGAATAGTTAGAAGATCCCATAAAAAGAACCTTTTAGATGTAATATAATTAAATAAATATTTTTTTATGTTATATTATATTATTAAGTTAATAAATTTTTACGTCACCTAAAATAATAAAATATGTATATATATAAAAACATATTTTAAGGGTTAATGATTCAATAAAGACGTAAACTTGCATACATAAACTATTCTTTTTAAATTGTTCAATTATAGAAATTAATACAAAATAAAATTCAATTTTATTATAATATTTAATTCAATGAAAATTTAGGCAATTTCCCTACTTTGTAGTTTAACATTTAAATACTTTATTGAAAATTACAAAAGAAAATTAATAAATATTGACATACATAGAAAATGAAAGTGCTTTAACTTTTAACAACTAAGCTAAAATCACAGCAACAGAGATGCTCTTTTTTTCAGTTTAAATTTGATTCAAAGAATTGAGTAGATTGAATTTTTTAATAAAAATTTTTTAATTGAAAAAATTTGATGAGGTAGCTTGAGTAGGGATGGCAACGAGAGGGTAGGCCCGACCTTATCCCTGCTATTTCAGGATCGGGGCAGCCTAACCTGAGCTCAATTACGCCTGACTTATTTTTTTAAAAAACAAATTTCAAAACATGCCTTCCAAATATGTACAATAAGAGGGCATAGTTAATATAATATTCTTTATATATATATATAAATTATAACTACTAGCTTAAATAGAATTTTTATCTAAATAAATGCCATAAAATTTCATTTCCGTTACATGCCTTGAAGTTCTAATTTTCCAGGAGCATTTACCTCCTAGCTAGATCACCATTACGTTACGTATCATGGCTGAGTGAAATGAACAGTATCCATTTGAAGGTGGCTGTGCCAAATGGTTTTAGAAATTATCGAGTTTACCAAATATTTGATATTAAATGAATGTCTACATCTCCCTTTGCGTTTTTCATAGAACATAACCTTGTTGTATAGTTAAACATATCAGTAGAAGAGTAGGAACAGAAGTATTCAATAACACAAAGTGGAACTCAATCACACTGGAGATTTACTGTGATTCAATGGACTTGAAAACACGCACTCAACATATGGTTTCAATAATTTCCAGTATCACATATACAGCTTATTCAGAATTAGTTCCAAAACCTCTGTAGGATCCTGCAGCCATTAGTCGTACCCACAACCAGGATAACCTGAAAACAAGAAGAAAATGATAAATTTTTGTTAATGAAGTTAATTGTATACATGTTGACAATAGTGGAAACTTTCCTACTTGGATCAGTTATGACAATGAGACCACTTCCCCCAAAGTCACAATTCCATGTGTTTCTTCCCATCATTTGGTAGTAAAAGTTCATGACAACTGAAGCATGGTTGAGAATGTTATTCGGGCAGTAACAGGCACCACCCTCTTGTATCAGACGGCAGTCCTTGACTTGATCACAGGAAAAGTTGATGTTAGCAATCAATTCAGCTTCACTTGAGGACGGCTTCGCGACACACCAAGTCTTTTCCTGCATAAAATTTCCAGCACTCATAACTATAGAATTTTAGTTGTCAGTAACGGAACGTAGGTTTTAGCCCATATGCCAACCTGATATCCATTAGCAAATTTCACCGGTCCTGGCAAAAGAAATAACAAATTGTGACTTGCTGAATCAAAACATTGACTAAAATTTATGGGAGAGGTGAAGCTATGATCAAACGAACCTTATAGCTGTCAAATGAAACAGAACTAATTTCAAGCATACTGGGACTACACAGTATAACATTGTTTACACAGGTAAAATCACAGAAGAATAACACAAAATGGTGAGATTTTGGTAATACTGTACGAATTACCGCTGTTGAAAGGTAGAAGCATCACATGAACATAGAGAATGACAAGTATCTTAGTTAGGTTGGCCATGGCTCCGGTTGTGTGTAAACAAGAAAGCTACCAATGAAGATTTAACGAGGCAGGAAAGGCTCCAGGTATAGCAAAATTGCTTTTGCCTAAGCAATGCGTTGCTTCCAGACAAGTGAGCCACCACCGATGACTAATAATGCTCGAGGATGTGTGGAGTGTTTACATCACAAACATAAATAGCAATCCTTGAATGCATAATTAGAGGAAGCATTTATTGAAAAAAACAGCAAATTGATTTGGAAGCTAGAGCGATTGAATTTGGAGGAGTTGGCATTATAACGTTAAACCTTTCAATTTCTCTGAATAAGTATTAGATTAACTTCCAAAATCTTATTGAGTACTGAGTTGGAGACTGATAATCAGATGCCTACTATATAAGAATAAGGTTCCATGCTATAAGGCCTCTCCAAACTCTGCTTTATTGCGAAACTTCGGGTGTGATTATGATGCTTATTACTAATGAGTTAATAATTAGGATCATAGATAGCCACGGTGTACATGGCTCTCCGATGGTAAATTTGGTTTACACGTCTCCACGGAATATAATACCGACGCTTAGGCCAAATGTTGTCACTGTGTCGGTCACAGCGTACAAGTTAATGAGAAAATGTTACTGATAATCACACATTCAGCCGAAAATTTCTAAGCCAAACTAGTCCCTCATTTCAATCCATTCGTGAACATAGAAAGAAACAAAAATTCAGCAGCGTAATTGTCTTTAAAGCCAGTTCAAAAGGCTGACAATGAAAATATAGGTATGTCCCAACCGAATATAACTTTAACTAAGCTCCAACCACCTCAGTCTCTCCCTCTGCCATCGGCTCATCAGCAGGCCTCTCCAATTTCGTACCAATATCCTCTGAGTAGTCACCGTGAACCTACTCACAAGCAAATGACAAGATGAGTT
>JAOTBA010030356.1:0-16937 GCA_025629845.1 Erythroxylum squamatum
ACTTAAAAAGTGCAAAAGATGCTCTGTCCAAGAAACACGCGGCTCTAACTGGACGGCTTTGAAAGAAAACTGGTGGCTTGGCTGTCCAAGAGGAGAAGAACACAGGTACTACACGTCTGTTAAAATTTAAAGAAAAAACGACACCGTTTTATTCTTAGACAGACTATGACAGAATTATTTCCGACAAAAGATCTGGACTCGTATTTTCCAGGGTGGCAATGAATTTAATTGAACCCATACTTTTTAATAATTTTGAATTATGCTAAATAATAATTCCAACATTCCAGGATCTTAAATGCTGATAAGAAAACGAAACTTCCTAAGAATATCAACTTTGCTCTTACTCCTCTTCATATTCTACTAATTCTCTTTTTGGTTGGCTTATATTAGTAGAATTTTTTCTATAGATTTTTTTTAAGAAGATGTTTTTTAAGAAACTAATTAACTGTTTAACTGTCATTTAAAAAATTAGTTTTTTCAAAAGAGTTTTATACAGTAGATTATTTGGTAACAAAAAAAATTATTTTTAATTTTAACTATATTTTATGTTGTAATAAAAATTATTTAAAGTATAAAAATTATTTAAAGTATATTAAACAATATGCAAAGCACAATGTATTAATTATTATATAATTTAACAACATATGAAATATGAATGAAAATATATTTAGCCAAATCTTTTATATGGATTATAACATAAGTAAAACTAATATAAAAAATAAATATAAAAATATAAAAAGCCAAATAATATTATATAAATATTCAATTTGAGTAAATAGTTAAATACATGATAAATTATGCATTTTATTGTAATAGAGAAGATAAGTTTGCAAGATAAACGTGAAAATGAGTTTGTGGGTATTGTAGGAATTATGTGTAAAACATAAGGGCAAAAGGGACTAAAAATAAGCTCATTAATTGATCTAAAAGATCTACCTGAAAAAATCATTTGAGAGGTTTTTTTGATAAGCTCCAAATTTGAGCTTTGTAAAAAGTATTTTGATTGTCAAAAAAGTCGTATCTATTAAAGAAGTGATTTTTTTATTTTATAGCCAAATATCTATTTTCTCGAAAAATGCTTTTGTGGTAAAAAAAAGTGCTTATTAACCTCCTAAAAACTCATCTAAACAAGCACCAAGGAATGTTTGGTTTCAATGATTATTTTTTTATAAAATATTATTTTTATTTCTAATTTTTAAAATAAAAATTAGTTATTATTGTAATAATTAAATAAATTATTTGTATAAACTATTTAATTAAATAATATTATTTCAATCTATTAAATAAGTTTGAATTATGCTAAATAATCATACCAACATTCCTTCCTATATTGTGCAGATCTTTTTCTCTTAATTAAATAATTTTTTTTAAGAATATTAACTTTACTCTTACTCCTCATTATTGTGTATAGATTTACTTAATTACTAAGGGATGCTTGGTTTTACTTATAATTTTATTTGTCATTATTTATAAATAGATATTTTATAAATAAATATTTGTCATTATTTATAAATAGATATAACAATTAAATTATGTTAGTTATAATTCTTAATAGTAATTAATATAATTTAATATTATGAATTAATTTAATGATAAATTAGATCATGAAAAATATAAACAAAAAATAACTAAATTTTGTGGATTTTATCAATTGAGAAGATTATAATATAAAAAAGAAAAAATTCAACTAAATAACTATTTTATTGAATTTAAAATAAAATTGGAAAACAAAAATTATAGTTAAACCAAATAAGTTTTAAGTTTTTTAAAATACTAAAAAAATAGATAGAATCATGCGGCAATTATTTTAATTGCAAAACATTAAAATTAAATATAGATTTGTATATAACGAGAAAAAGAATAATAAAGAGAGAATAACTTATTAAAAATATAATAAAGAGAAAGTGACCTATTTTCTTGCATGTAAGTTTTCTTTTATATAAAGAGCCTAAGATAATTAAGTCGAGTAGAGATCTTCAGTCCAATTTTAGACTGTCCAACCGTGTCAAATGCCCAATGTTCAAAACGACAATCTTTAAATTTGTGCTTAATGGTCAAAACGTAAAAATATATAAAAATATACATATTAAAATAATAAATTAATAAAAATTAAAAAGACAAAATGAAATAATACTAATAATAAATACATAAAATATACAAATAAATATGTATAAAAATATAAATATATACACAAATAATAAAATCAATATTATGATGGATATAGAGCAAGGTTAAAAATAAGAGTAAAAAATAAAATATGTAAAAAAATTGACAAATAAGAAAATAACTAAATCAAACAAGTTAATATAAAAACTTTACAAGAGAATGTTTAGTTTACAAGTTTAAGGCCATCGTCAAGTTGGCACCAAAATATTAAATTTGGTGTTTTGATGCAATAAATTTACTCAAAAAAAGATACCAAAATTCAACATCAAAATGGTGTAATGAATATTAATACACTAATTTTGGTGTGTTATTATTCATGCGCCAAAAGTTGTGAAAAACAACTTTGTCTATTTTCTTTTTAACATATTAATTTTATGTTCATCTCAAAATTTGATTTATTTACATAATTTACTAAGTAATTAAGTTTAAAATTTATATTACTTTACACAAAATATATCATTACTAAGATTTCATTGAAATATTTAAAATGACACTAATATTTAATATAATATTATTTTGTAATATTTATTTATAATTCTTATTTATAAGTGTTATAAATTCATTAATAAAATACGTATTTATCCAAAATGGTCTACCTTGGTACAAACCATTCATGATTTCCGAAGTTCAAAAAAGAAGTTATTTGCGAAGATGCAAGAAGCATGTAGGCAGGATGTCGAGCGTGCATTTAGAGTTCTCCAGTCACGATTTGCAATTATCAAGGGACCGGCAAGGCTGCGGAAAAAATTCATATTACATAATATTATGTCAGCATGCATTATAATGCACGATATGATCATTGAGGACGAACGTGATACTCAAGCGGCCATTAAGATTGGAGTGAAACGTCAGCACCTGAAATTAATATTAATAGAGACGATGCAATTATATTTTAAGAATTCCTTACTAGACATAAGCAAATTAAAGATAAAGAAGTTCATTATGGACTTCGTAATGTATTGATTAAACATTTGTAGGAACGATATAGTAATTCAGAGAATTAGAAGTTAAATGTGCAATAAAAATATTATATTTGTGTATGTTATTAATTTGTTGTTGCAATAATATTAATTAATTTTGTTAAATAATATTAATTTAATATAAGTATATATTAATTAATTAAGAATAATGATTTTATTTTAATTTTTATAAATAAAAAAAGTTTGGTGTTGAGTGGTTGGAGTAACGTTAAATTTGGTGTAAAAAAAATCTTAGAATGTTATTTTTTATACTAAATTTGGTGTAATATTTTAGAGAAATGGTTGGAAATGGTAAGTTAGATATATCAGCCTTGAATTCGAACTTTTACCCTTATCCACGTGGGATTTGTAACGCTATCTATTCTTTCTGCACACTACAGACATTGGGTCGTAAGGAATATGTTTCACAAGCACAATTAGAGCTTGTTGGCCCATATTTTATGTACTTTGTTCCATGACAATCCTGGGTTTTCAAGCAGTACTACAGAGAAGAGCCTTAGGTCCATGTTCACTTTTAAGTAATTTACAACTTTAAATTACTGAAAAATATCTTTATATATTAAAACCACTTTATTTAACTATAAATTTAAAATTATATCTATCTTTTATTTATTTTAAATCAATATTTCTCATTAAATAACAATTTTTTCTTATAAATTTGGATGACTTTATTTATGCATTATAAGAGCTTGAAATTAGAGAAACTAAAAAAAATTAGATTCAACTTAGTCTAAACCCAAAATTACAAATCAAATTCGATTGGATTGGATTTAAATTCGTGTCTGGATCTGATAATTCAAATTCATTACTTCATGGCTTAAGGGAAGAAGTCTGCTCATGCTTTGCTATCTTGAGAATAAGAGCAATGATCATGAAAAGAAAATCTTTCATTAACATCCATGTTGTGCCAGACCACCCATATTACTGTAAAATACACAACAAGACCTTGCTGTTTTATCCATAATCCACCCACCCATTCTTATATATATTATATATAGGTTATGTTCACGATCTCCGTCCTCTAATGGTTTGCTCCTGCGATTATGAAGTCGGGAAACTTCACAAGCATGTAACAGCTTCAGGGATCGCGTATGCGTCTTTATCAAAATCAAGCTGTGCCAATGGCACCTACTCAGATATCTACTGAAGGGATATGGCAATGAAGAGAGGAAGAGAGAAGAAGAAGAAGAAGAAGAAGAACACAACCCCACAAATTTAAGAGACACAAGCTGATACTGTGTTTGCTTTGCTTTAATATTACAAGTATTGCTCGTGTATCCTGGCTCGGTTCTCCTCCCACCAGAGTCTGGCATGCATCTCCCCAAATCTCTCTCGGCTGCAACACAATGAGAATGTGAAGATCAAGTGCATACTGTTCCAGCTAAAAAATAGAACAATTGGCCCTTTATATGGCACTCTCTTCCAAATTCATCCCAGTGCAGAAAAAAAGTGTTAATCATTCTGGCGTAGAGTTGGCAGAGGAATGTTACCTGAATCTGACACGTCTCAGCTCCCTTTTGCCACCAGGTAAGGCTCTGATAGTAATGTAAACTCCCGGTTCATCCTGTTCAACCCATTCAGTCTCCATATCACTAGCATTGCTGAAGGAAAGCTCTCCGGAACGATCCGCGTCTCTAGACGAGCTACTTCTGATAGAAGCATCCATTGAGGATGTTTCTGTCTTGGCGCCACTGATGCTGGACAGTTTTGGCGTTGATGTTTGACCCGAGTCACAATAATTGCGGACCTGCATCGGGTGGTGGTCAAGTGAATCCGAGGATGAATAGCCCAGACCCATCCCTGTTGGTCGGTACAAGTTACGAGGTAACCTTTCTCTGGTAAGAGGTGGTGTCACTGGACTGTCTTCCGCAAATTCCATCTTCGAGGTCTGAACAGGTAGACATTGTTACTCTTCAAACATCATATCTAAGTGGGTGCATGATCTAGTCTTTGTTGGATAATTAAGGAGGAGTTTACCTCGTCTTCAGATCTCGGAGGTGTTGGAAGAGGAAAAGCTTGGCGATTCAACCTCTGCACATTATAAAGCTCCATTACCCTGTCATAGTTCTCTGCCCACCACTTTTGAGCTTGCCACTTGTTAAACATGTCTCGACTACAATCAGAGAAAATAAAAACTGCCATTCAGGCCTTAATAATTTTACAAAACTATCACTTCTAGTAAAGAGACATGCGTTTGAGAATTACAACCAAAAAGTGAAAAAACATGAAGAAACAAGATATTCCCACAAAATTATGAACTTAAGCCCTGCATATTACATTTTTGCTAATGGTATTAATAATTACTTGTTCACATGCCTAATGCTTCAAGCCTACCAAGGGTCAAGTGCTAATTAATTATTTGAGAAGCCACTAATCTGAATGCTAAGAACCTCTTTTGACAAAAAGGGCAGCAGCAACATTACTTTTTAAGAGCATTAACCATCTTTAGTCTTTAGAAGCAGAGCATGCTATGATATGTTAGGTAGGAACATTATTATTATAGTAGGTGTCTAATCAGTCAAAACAATGAGAAGGATCCACCTCCAAAGCACATGCACAAGCAACAAGATGATGATCTTCATACTAAACTGTTTTCTGGGTAATAAAAAGTCAACAAAGAGAACTTAATCATCCCCGAGGAATCAAGTCAGAGATAGGGGCAGTGGGGTCAGCACTGAAACCCAATTTCAAGGCAACTCACTTCATTTCCTTGTCATTGTCCCCTGTAAACAGGAGTAAATCTCAATAGCTCTCTGAAGTGTGACGTTTTGGTGATGACGAGCAAACACAATGACAAAGAAATGGTAAGCGTAAGGTCACAAAAGGCCACGATGAATCAGTCAGAGTCAGGCGTGAAAGAACTTGTTTCAGAAGAAAAATGAAAAAAAACAGAGGATAAATTAGGCAAGTAAGAACAAAGCAAAGTTCCTCTCCCGACAAAGCGACATTTGTCTCAGTGAAAAGGGGACCAACACAATCACATAATGTAGGCCCCAAACACTCACTGCTCTCAGCCACAATTACTGTCCCTTTTGGACTTTTTCTCCGATAGATTTTGCTTTTTTCAACTTGGCGTGGTTCTCCCTGTTCTCTGTGGGCCCCGCACACCATTCCACAGTCGACCATCCAAACACAGGCAATCTAAGGTCCTTCTACCGTTCATGTGTTCCATAACAGGATTTGCTAATGGCGTCCAAACACGACTTAAGATTTCATTTCCTTTAGGGTATGTTTGGGAGTTTAGGATAGAATAGAATGGCAATTAATGAAACGGAATGGAATGGAGTGAAATGTAATGGAATGAAATAGATCACTCCATTGTTTGGAAGTTTAAATAAAATAAGAGAGGGTTTAGAAGGCAAGCCATGCCATTACTTCCCTGACCCCCCAATTTAGGGGGTCACAAAATATTAGATTTTGGATGACAAAGGATAGCTTCCAAAGCCATCAATTGCCATTCCATCATGTTTCAAAATAGACTTTCAAACAATGATCAGAGTCATTTGGACCATTCCATTCCACCCCTCCACCCACATCCAAACATACCCACATCCAAACATACCCTTTAAGGACAAAAGAATAAAAGAGACAATAACTTAGCAGCCAATCAATCAACTCCCAAATGCGCCCCTAAAATCGTGCTCGCCGTCCGATCGGAATAATACTTTTTTTTACAGAGAATCACGACCGTTTAAAACAAAAAGGGAATAACGTCGTACCTGAAGCGTATCCGTTTGAGATCATTCCCGCCGCGAGGAAGTGAAACGAATGTGATGAGAACGCCGGGCTCCACCTGAGCTACCCACTCTTTAGGCTCGTTCTCTTCCACGAACACCACCGGTGGGTTCAGTCGCCGCCCGCTTCCATTCACCGAGCTCGGCGTTCCCTCACCGCTCGAGCTCGATATACCCTTCAATCTGGCCTCCATCTCCTTCCCCCAAGTTCTCGGCGTCGTCGAGCTCGAGCTCCCCGTCCGCCTCAACGACCAACGGAAACGGTCGGACTCGACGTCCGACTCCATCGAGTTGTTGTTGCTGCTGCTGCTGCTATTCTTCAGCCTGCTTTGATTCCGCGGGGCCGTGCAGGGGTTGCAGTGGCTGTATGCCCCGGAGGCTTTCAGTGCCATGTCTTTGAGCTGTAAAAGCCAAAAAGAAAACACAGAAAGGAAAATGAGAAATCAAATTCACAATTGCGGTTCAATCAATTACCTTTTTAGGGTCTTGGAATTAACCTGGGAGGTGAGAGACTTCATGGCTTGTTGATGTTTGGCAGAGGAAGCGTTGGCGATGGACGAGTCCTCCGGCTGACTCAGCGAGTCATCGCCGGGTTGCTTGGAGCGAGCTATACAAGTCAGCATTTCAAGAAAAGACAACGAGACTGTGCTACGAGAAGATAACAGGAGTTAAGAATGTAGAATTAATATCAGAATTCTCTGTCCCGACTAACTAAGTGATTAGTAAAACGAATGAATTCAGAAATGAGAAACCGATCAGAGATCGTATTAAAAAAAATGAAAAAAGGAAGAAGAAAAGGAGCAGCTAAAGGGATAGGGAGTGAAGGAGGGAGGTAAGGGAATGTTCTTGGTTTGTTGGGTTTTGATAGCTATAAAGGGAATAAGAAGAGAGTAAACAGAGAAAGAGTGTTGATTTCGGTGAACTCGCCTTTTGGTTTCGCTTTACCTGTTTAACCGGTTGCCATGTAGAATCGAAGCGGTCCGGTTCCAAAGCCACTGTTTCGGCGCTTAGGATTCTATTTTAGTTACAATTACATGTGTAATTAGTGAAGATGATAATGTGGTTATAGGCATATTTATTGCAATTAGGCCCACTTTGATGGTTCAGTTTAGAGGCCCAATAGCCAACCACAACCACGAATAGGACAGGTGGGCCCAACAAAAGCTCTCCTAAGATCTAATTAGCCATATGCATTTTGTTTGTATTAAGTGGGGTAACAATGGGTGGATGTGTGCTTAATTACCGACCAGAAGAATATATACTTAAATTTTGTTGAATTGAAACCTTAAAGGGCCAGAGGATGACAAGAGTTTGTTGCTACTTGGTGACAAGACATCCGACGCCTACTAGGATTGGGCCGACCGAATTCGTTCTCACATGTCCAGTCCAACCTCGGTCACAACTCATATCAGTGCTTACATTTTTTAAAAAGTCATAAAATAATAAAAAATTATATTATAATACTAATAGGTGGCGTCTCCGTCCACGCGCTGTCACGCACCTATCACGTGGAAGTGGCACTATAGCAAGAATCTGGGATTTGAGCTGAGACTGAGAGTGTCCCACACGAATTCAAAAGATCTTACCAATTGGGCCCCACGAGTCCTAGTGTTTCGACTTCGATCCATCCGCCTCCCAAATCCTAGGGCAATGGGGACCCACCTAATTCAAACACCCACAAAACCGACAACCTTCATCCTCGGTCACTGTCACGCTTACGTAACTAATACTGTCAACTCCCCTTGCTCAAGTTAAAGCTCCATTTTATTCTCTGGTCCTCTGGACCACCCTAATCACCCTGCACAAGCAGCCTTCAGATTTCTAGTCGTCGCGCCAGGAGCATCGTCTGGACATAATGGGGCCCACATCATCGATGTCCAAGTTAGAGCTTCCGCCACCGCTTCCCAAAATAAGACCAGCGGCGCCCAACCCAGCTGTCCAATCAGGTCCTTACACGTCGCCACTCACCGGTTGATTTCACGATCTCCTGGTGGCGAACGCGAACGTCGTTTTGTGCTTCGACAAAAGGAAAGGTAGTCCAAATTAAGGACACGAAAAGCTTCGAGCTTGCCGTCACAGCTCCAGCTCATTGATTCGATTTATTTAAAGGCTAATAATTGTTTCGAATTGATTGCTGCTGATTTTTTCTCCGGAGGGGCGAACCATGTCGTTTTTACGGCGCAGGAAGCCGCCGCAGCCGCCTCTGGATACCTCAAAGACCCAGAATTCTGGATACAAAGACGAGGGAGAGAAGCCAACAAGAGGGAAAGCAGAGAAGGTTAAGAGATGGACTTGTGTCGACAGTTGTTGTTGGTTGATTGGTTTTATATGCTCCATGTGGTGGTTCTTGCTCTTTCTCTACAATGCAATGCCCGCATCTATCCCTCAGTACGTGACGGAGGCCATCAACGGACCCATGCCAGATCCTCCTGGCGTCAAACTGAAAAAGGAAGGGCTCACGGCGAAGCATCCTGTGGTCTTCGTCCCCGGAATTGTCACCGGTGGGCTTGAATTGTGGGAAGGTCACCAGTGCGCCGAGGGACTATTTAGAAAGCGGCTTTGGGGTGGCACGTTTGGTGAAGTTTATAAGAGGTAATCCGTATTAATCGTGTTGCTTTTAATGGAAAATAGCTTTCTCATTAAAGTGTGTTTCTGACATTAACTAAGGTGCTAAGGCTATAAGAACCATGCTGTTGACGGTTTTCACGAGTTTCTCAAAGCTAAGGATAGTAACTAGATACCGCTTTCAGTGGGTCCATCTGCTTTTTTTGCTTCTGTTACACATTTGCACATATGTGTCTCATATGAGTTTAGCTTATTCTTCTTAGCCACTTTATGCTTATTGAGTATACGTGGAAGTGGGAATTTTGGAAGTGGGAGCGACATATTTTACTCTAGTTGGATAGGATGTGAGAGTAAAGTTTAGTTTCCTTGTAATGTGTTATGCTCAAGTATTGCAAATTTCAACATATGAAATTATTTGGTTTGACAAGTTTGAACGTATAGAATCTGTTGGCCTGCAACTAGAATTTGAGTCTGTAGACATGAGATTCAAACATTCTGTTCTGCTGAAATTTGAGATGCCAAATACTGCAAACCTTGTGCTTTTCTTGCTTTTCGTTATTATGGGTATACATTTTGTAGTCATTTTTTGTATAATAACTTAAGTTGCCAGTAACTGGATTTGTTCTGGAAGAACCTTTACACTCAAGCTGTTCAACATTAAAATTGCAATTGAAAATTCCCACATGAAAGGAATAGAGTTTCCATGGTGTTGGCTAGGTCTGCATCTTGATTACGAGATATTGCAGAAGATGTAACATTTGGTTGGTGGTACAAGGAATACCTTTATTATAAAGTCAGAATGCCAAATAGACCCTAAAAGAACTAGTTTTTTTTTTTCATTTCTATCATACAGACCTTTATGTTGGGTTGAGCACATGTCACTTGACAATGAAACCGGAATGGATCCTCCTGGTATAAGAGTCAGACCTGTATCTGGACTTGTAGCTGCTGATTATTTTGCCCCGAGTTATTTTGTCTGGGCAGTTTTGATAGCAAATCTTGCTCGCATTGGTTATGAGGAGAAAACCATGTATATGGCTGCATATGACTGGAGAATGTCATTTCAGGGCACAGAGGTATGCTTTTTAATTGCAAATTTGTTCTTTTGTAGTCGCTTTCTTATTTTGTGCTGAATCATATTCAATACAATCTCTAACATTGCCTGTATCCTATTCTCCTCCTCCTCCTTCACATCAATTTTTGCCTGATGTAATCAATCAGGTCAGGGACCAATCTCTGAGTAGAATAAAAAGCAATATTGAGCTCATGGTTGCTACCAATGGTGGAAATAAGGTAGTTGTTATTCCACATTCCATGGGCGTTCTGTACTTTCTGCATTTTATGAAGTGGGTTGAGGCACCAGCACCAGTGGGTGGAGGTGGTGGATCAGACTGGTGTGCTAAGCATATAAAGGCAGTGATGAATATTGGCGGACCCTTTTTAGGTGTACCAAAAGCTGTATCGGGAATTTTCTCTGTTGAAGCCAGGGATATAGCTGTTGCCAGGTTTTTCTCCTCATCACGAACTGTTAGTTTTACTTTTCTTTCATGGCTTTGGTGTTCAGGCCAGAGAAACATTTACAGATTGCTTGTTTACTAGTTACGTACTTTGGATTTGCTATTTACACAGACATAGGTTTATTGCAATTTTATTAATACTTTTTAAAATCTTAATATGCCAAATTTTGACATTTTCATTCATCTTTTTAATTCCAACATAGTCTATCTAACTTTGTTGGAATTTTTCTATCCTGCTTTTGCAATTAGTTGGACTTGTCGATCTGTAGACAGTCTTAGGTATTATCTAGATGAAATCAGATATCGGTGAATCTGTTGTCTAGTGAGGGAAATAAGTCTTTCCATCTTAAAGACTTCCACAGTATTTAGTGCATTTGTTCTTCAGTTTCACGGCTCAAAACAGAGGGAAATGGAAGGGTCACTATTTGCCTGTTTTTGGGTTTGAAGGAAGTTCCTCTTTTGTACATCCAAAAATTTTAGATTATCTTGATGCTAGTTATTCCATTGCTGGATTGCAGTTGGCCTCTTCAAAGGTTAAATCCGTCCTGTCTAAAATGACATGCTCTTTCAAGGGCACTCTCACTTTTGCTTTTTCCAGTTTACTCTTGCTCCTTAGACCTTGATACATGCTAAGCATCCTTCAGGGCGTACGCACCAGGTTTCTTGGAGAAGGATGTTTTTGGTCTTCAAACTCTACAGCATCTAATGCGGATGACTCGTACATGGGATTCAACCATGTCCATGATACCAAAAGGAGGAGAGACAATCTGGGGTGGCCTCGATTGGTCACCTGAAGGAAACTACAGTTGTGGCGGAAAGAAACTAAAGAATAATAGTACCCGAGCTGATGGCCAAGCTGGTAAAGGGAGTTCAAGTTTCACAAATAGTGTGAATTATGGGAGAATTTTATCGTTTGGTAAAGATGTGGCTGCACTTCACTCCTCCAAAATTGAAAAAATTGATTTCAAGGTTTTCTTTCGGTGTTCTTTTACTCGTTTTTTCGGTGACGAGCTCATTCGATGACACGTAACTGTTTTTATTTTATTGAGTCTCATATCCTGTTATGCTACTAAGTTTTGTTTATTCGCAGGATGTTGTTAAGGGTTCTAACCCTGCAAACAACTGTGATATCTGGACCGAGTACCAAGAAATGGGTGTTGTTGGTATCAAAGCTGTTGCTGATCACAAAGTATACACGGCTGCATCAGTTTTGGATTTACTTCATTTTGTTGCTCCAAAGCTTATGGCCCGTGGAAGTGGTCATTTTTCATATGGGATTGCCGACAATTTGGATGATCCAAAATATAAGCATTTTAAATATTGGTCAAACCCCTTAGAAACAAAGTGAGTATATCCAGTTTCCTTCTTGTTCGTAAAATTTACTGAAGCATGTTAAATTTACTCTATCTGTTTCTCTTCTATTGGCATTGATGTGTTCAATAATCCAAATTCAGGTTTCATTTTATTGATGGAGCTTTTAACAGCTGGTTGTATGACGATTCTTTGTGAGATATAGCAAGAAGACATTTGTAAATTCCAACTCCTAGATTTTTGGAAATCTTTTTCCTTGCTAATCCAAGAATGTTTCAGTTTTGATTGTAATAAGGAACACACCTGTTATGTTGATTGTTGGTTTGTAAAACACGTGCCATGTACAGTGTTGATTTAAAAAGTAATCGTTGTTACTGCTTTTGTAGATTACCGCATGCTCCCGATATGGAGATCTACTCTATGTATGGAGTTGGAATACCTACTGAAAGAGCATATGTTTATAAGTCAACTCCTGCTGCTGTATGCTCCATTCCCTTTCAGATTGATACCTCAGCAGTGGGTGAAAGTGAGGGCTCATGTTTGAAAGGTGGCGTTTTTTCTGTCGATGGCGATGAGACTGTTCCAGTTTTAAGTGCAGGTTTTATGTGTGCAAAAGGTTGGCGGGGGAGAACGAGATTTAATCCTTCAGGCATTCATACGTACTTACGGGAGTATGATCACGCACCTCCAGCCAATCTTCTAGAGGGCCGAGGCACCCAAAGTGGTGCTCATGTTGACATAATGGGAAATTTTGCCTTAATTGAAGATGTATTAAGAGTAGCAGCCGGAGCCATAGGCGAGGACTTGGGAGGAGACCGGGTTTACTCTGATATTTTCAAATGGTCTGAAATGATCAACTTGCAGCTCTAGTTTCATATGGTGAGCACCTAGTATTTCGGCGTCTATGAATTCATGGAACAAAATCTTCTGCACAGATTGCATTATTGAAAATGGACTTCAAAGTATGTTCTTGTTTTACTTTTTTCTTAATCAGGAATTGATGAAATGTTAAATAGTTAACCCATCTCTTAATGTCCTGAAATTATTATTCTCCATGCTTTCCTAATTTATCATGTGCTCCATATGAAATTACCTGGAATTGCAATGAATCACTAGGCATTCTATTGTTTGAGTTGCAACAGGGCATGGCTGTAAACTGTGCCCCGCTGCATAATTTGCAATTCTGATTCCTTTTCAAGCTGTCCTGATCTCATTGAACTTTATGTTTTCAGTGCGAGAGATGTAATTATACGTGTAACCCTGTCAATGCTGAAGCAAGGGGAGCAATATTGTGTGCTTGCATTAAACCAACTTTATTGCTCTTGTAGCCGTTGTTGATTTGGGACAGAATCAGTTGTTCAATTGGGAATTCCAGGTGCAAATTATGTTAGTTATCCAAAATTTTGTGTGCCTTCTTGTCATTTTATTAAACTGTTAATAATAAGTCTTTTCTTTTCCTTGGACTCTTTCTATACAAAGATTTTGTCTTTGCTAACTTGAATTTCCAGCTATAGATGCATCATTTTGCTATTCTTATTTACTTCACTTAATAAAACACGAACTCTTGGGGATTTTTCAACACTGGACCTAATCGTCTAAAACTTAAGTTACCCTCAAATCGTCACATATTGGCACTTGATGAGATTGCCGGAGAAGCACGTGGAAAATTATTGAACTTGTTGCCGGACAAGCACTTGGAAAATTATTAAACTTGCTTGACTCCATTGATTGTTAGTAGGTTGATGTTACTCGCTGACAGCTAATAAAACTCATTCATGTTGCATAGAATTGCTGGCCACTAGAAAGAAAATATGCATCACCACCTTCAGTTCTGACGGTGAAATGTCTTCTTGGCTGTGTATTTCTTCGCCTGGAAAAGTGGAGGGCGACCCACCAAACTTGCTGATCTTGCAGGCCCTCTTACCACCTTGTGTTGTCTTTTAACGGCATTAAAATAAGAATCGTGTTCTGGTGTCGACACCTGGAAGCCCCTCAACTCCCCAGTTGGAAACATGTACTAGCTTCTTGAGTTTTTACTTTACAACTAATAAAAGATTTGTAACTAAAGAAGTAGTTTTGGTTTATAATCCTTTTAGAAGACAATCAAGAAGGTCCGAGCAAAACTCTTCATTGTAAAGTACTTAAAATGCAACTGTACAATTAAAACTCTTCGTTGTAAAACTCAGGCGCTCAATCCCATTGTCCAGGACATTAACGAGCTCCTTATCCGTAACTGGACTGTTACTCATCGACATATCTTTCGAGAGGATAACAGATGTGCTGATTGGCTTGCAAATTATGCCGGTCACTTCGATGTAGGGGTTACTTATTTTGATAATACATCTATTAGGTGTTACCTCCTCCTAAAAGAGGATCTGTCAGGGACCACATCTCCAATAATCAAATTAGAAATAATCTATCTATTAGATAGAGGTAAGTTTATGTACTGCTGAATTTTTTAAATTTTACGTTTCTGCGAGATTTTTCATTCATTTTTAACCATATAAATATGCTGACAAAATTTAATAAAATATGATTGGGAAGTGATTAACCGGAACAAAAGTAAAAAACCACAGTCGGTTGCTATCTGTACAAAAGCCCTATCGTCTACATCTCATCCCTCGTCACCTCCTCCATCTCATAAGCCACAAAAATGGATATTCTATTCTCTCATTCCATATTAAAGAAAAGATCAAGAAAACGACAAGAAGACAAACCGTTCTTAGTTGGTCATTGCAAATCATCCGATGTTTATCTTGATCGGCCCATAAGCATGACTTTTACGGAATGATTGTCGAAGAAAACAAAAGCTGTTGACATTATTTCCTCGTACATTCCCTTCCCTTCCCTTTGATCTCGTCGCCCGTTGTAGACTTCGTCTTAGAAGTTTCTATGTATTTTTATGTACAATCGGTTCAAATCTAAACTAGGTTGAGTAATATCTTGTCTTTAAACAAAATAGAATAATATAATTAAATCGCTTTAATACAAATATCAAAGAAGGGGACATTGAGAATGACTCCTTCCCTGCCCACTCACCTGCTTTCTGGGATGGTGGAATCCATACTTTTGTCACTTAATTAATGAATTCGTTAGCTTCTAATCACGCAATCAGTAAATTAATTAATCGTTAGTTAGCAAAGAAAATTTGGTGTTTCTTGGTAGAAGATCTAGTGGGACTTGGATCCTTGATTCTTATGATTATTAACTTCTAATAGTAATTAATGATTAATTTAATGTTATAGGCTTATGTCATTGATAGTGTTCAACAACGTCTATTTTTTTATTAGAATACAAAATCATAATAATCTCAATTTTAGGGTTTTCAAAATGTTGAAAAAAGATTTTTAATAAATAAAAATTTAAATAATATTAAATTTATGTTAGTTAATTATTATGTTTGACTTGATGTTTTTTACATTTTAAATTTATTTATGAACTCTACTATTAAATTAACATTCTCTTTATTCTTAATAAATATACATATTTTATTTTTCAAATTTATTGGTAGAGTCCACTTGGCATCATATGGTCTACATACCATAGGCAGGCCCAAAAAAATTTCACGTTAATGATGACATGGTACTTAATTAATGAAAGCTTAATTTCGTTAAATTTTGTATATTAAAGTCAATCCTTTCTTCTGTCGTTAAGGTGGAGAATTGAACCAAGAATTTTCTTTCTTTGTTATCAATCGAATCACTGTTCGCGATCAAGGATTCTATTTTATCATCAATCCAATCACCGTTCGCGTTTTTTCTTTTTCTTATCAATGAATAAATCTCTTTACTTGTATGACTTAGATGTCTTGTATTTCTTGAAAAAGCGATTCGATTAATGGGATTTGGTATGATACTTATGAAATCGATGAGATTGATATTCTTATTTGTACAAATGGTACTTTGAACTTGGAACGAGCCTGAAGAAATTAACGATACTTCTTTATATTTTTAGTTGTTCTGCCGGATCGGTTGCTCAAGACCTTTGGTCTCTACCTGGATCCGATGAAAAAATGGGATCACTTATTATGGACTTGTTGAGAATGATTCTGATCTAGTTCATGGCCTATTTCTTCAGGCTCGTTCCAAGTTCGAAGTACCATTTGTACAAATAAGAATCCCATTCGTTACATGATTTCTTCTTCATATAGATAAATATAGGATCTTTAGGGCAATTACTTAGAAATACATTTTGTGTAACAACCCTTCCTATTTGATAGAAAAGGATTCCATGATCCTGAATCGATCTTACCTGGGATCGCAAATCCCAAGTTTGTCTACGAAGAGTAGATCTAATTATATTAGTGCCTATAATTGATTTCTTCTGTGTAATACTAATCGATAGGGCCTCATTGGTAAGTGCTACAAGATCTCGTACATTGAAACCCATGGTTATGGACCCGAATCCATTAGTATGGAACATTTTCTTTTATTGGTCTCAAACCAATAACGATTCATACAAGCTAAATCCTCTAGTCGATAAGTGGGCCAAAGAAAAAAAACTTTAGGGGGCGTTTGGTTTGAGGGTTTGGGAATGAAGGAATGGAATAATTACAAAAAGTAGTGTTTGCTTTGGGATTTTCAATTTCAAGGGAATGGATTCATTCCATTAAATTTGGGAATCTACTAAACCCTCCAAAGGGGGTGGGTATCAAGTTTTCATTC
>JAOTBA010030494.1:0-16896 GCA_025629845.1 Erythroxylum squamatum
TCTGCTTTTCAAATAGCTTGCGTCTGTTTTTTGTTTGTCATCAAAATTATTAATCGTAAAGTCATTTTGACTTAACAGAGATGTCTTAAGAAAGAGTTTCTTACTAACTTCATACTCCATTTCCTTTTGGTGTTCATCAGTGTAGCTCTTCATTCTATCTTGAGCTGCCTTAAGCCTTTGTTTAACTAGATTGACTTTGTCGACTGTCATCTGAAGTAACTCTAGCCTTATTAATTTCCTTTCTCCTTCTTCATCCCAACATAAAGGAGTTCTACGTCTTCTTCCATATAGTGCTTCATAAGGAGCCATTTGAATGCTTAAATGGTACGAATTATTATAAGCAAATTCGACCAATGGCACATGCTCATCCCAAGCACCTTTAAAATCCATCACACATGCCCTAAGCATTCCATGTAGTCTCACTATCTCATTAATATACTTCTTTTCTAGCACATGCAGAGAATCAGTTTGTTTAACTGCTAGAAAATGGGTTGACTTTATCAAACGATGAACAATAACCCATATAGCATCATGCTTCCTACTGGTTTTACGCAAACCCATCAGAAAATCCATGGTTATCCCTTGTCACTTCCAATCAGGAATGGACAATGGCCTTAGCTTGCCTGAAGGTGCCTGGTGTTCAACATTGACTTGTTGACACACTAGATACTTGCTTGCATATTCTGCCACATCCTTCTTCATGCCTTTCAACTAGAAATGCTCCTTCAAATCTCTATACATCCTGGTGCTACCTGGGTGCATGGCATAAGACACATTGTATGCCTCATAGAGTATCTCATACTTCACTTCTTTGACATTTGAAATATAGAGCCTATTCCTACCACCATCAGTCCATCATCCCTCACTACTACTTCAGATTTCTTTCCATTCTCAATTTCTTCTCAGAGCTTGTTCAAATCTGCATCTTTTGCTTGTAACTCCTTAACTTTCTCCTTGAGTATTGGCCTCACTCTGAAATTAACAACAATGCAATCAGGTTCCTCCTATTTCAAGCTTATTCTAAGCTTAGCCATCTCTGTCAACAACTGTAGATAAATTGTTTGTACATGAGCTATGGAGGATTTCCTTCTCAAGGTATTGGCCACTACATTTATCTTTCCTAGATGGTATTCAATCAACAAATCATAATCTTTAAGTAACTCTAACCACCTTCTCTGTCTCAAATTCAACTCTTTCTAGCTCAATAAGTACTTGAAACTTTATGATTTGTAAAAATCCTCGTCTGAACTCCATACAGATAATGTCTCCAAATTTTCACGGAAAAAATTACTGCTGCCAATTATAGATCATGGGTAGGGTAATTTAATTCATAAGGCTTAAGTTACCGTGAGGCATAAGCTATTACCTTATCTCCTTACATCAATACATAACCCAAACCTTTCCTTGAAGCATCACTGTAAACTGTATAACCCTCATCTCCCATTGGCAAAGTCAGAATTGGAGCACTTGTCAATCTTTCCATAAGCTCCTCAAAGCTCTATTGACATTCATCACTCCAAATAAACTTCTGATTCTTCCTTAATAACCTGGTCATTGGAGCAGCTATCATGGAGAATCCTTCAACAAACCTCCTATAATATCCTGCTAGACCTAAAAAACTTCTCACTTCTACCACTGTCTTTAGTGCATGCCACTTCACCCCTACTTCAACTCTCCTCGGATCAACATATATCCCATCTTTCGAAATTACATGTCTAAGGAATATCACCTCATGAAGCCAAAATTCAAATTTGCTGAATTTGGCATAAAGCTCCTTCTTCCTTTGTGTTTGCAACATTATCTTGAGATGTTCCTCATGTTTCCCTTCGCTCTTGGAATAAACCAGAATGCCATCAATAAATACGATGACAAATTGGTCCAGATAGTCCCTGAAGACCCTATTCGTGAGATTCATAAACACAGCTGGAGCATTGATCAATCCAAATGGCATAACTAAAAACTCATAATGCCTATAACGTGTCCTGAAGGCTGTCTTGTTTACATCAGACTCTATGATTCTGAGCTGATGATAGCCTGATCTGAGATCAATTTTGGAGAAGACCTTTGCTCCCTGCAGCTGGTCAAACAGATCATCGATTCGTGGTAGAGGATACTTGTTCTTAATGGTCACCTTGCTAAGTCTCCGATAGTCAATGCACATGCGCCATGTTCCATCTTTCTTTTCAACAAACAGAACCGATGCTCCCTATGACGATGAACTTGGCCTTATGTATCCCTTCTCTAACAGATCTTACAATTGTTCCTTAAGCTCCTCTAGCTTAACTGGAGCCATTCTATACGGTGGTATGGAGATGGGTGCGGTACCCGGAATCAGGTCGATGGCAAACTCACTCTCCCTCACTAGTGGCAAACCAGGTAAGTGTTCTGGAAACACGCATGGAAATTCCCTCACAATCGAAAAATCTTCTAACTTCCCTTCATTCCCATCGGTGCGCACAATGTGTGCCAAGAACGCTTCACAGCCTTTTCTCTTCATCCTGTCAGCTAGCAAAGTTGAAATAATTCTTGGTGATGGAGTTCTCCTGTCCCCTCTAAAATTCATCTTCTCACCCTTGCCCAGATCAAACTCTACTTCTTTAAGGTTGCAATCTAACTTTGCTTGATATTTTTCCATAACATCCACTCCTAGTATGACATCTAGGCCCTTCAAATCTAAAGGCAACAGATCCACTATCAGTCTAGCACCATTAATAAAAAGCTCACAATCTCTATATGCTTGACTTATTATCACTTTCCTCCCTAAAGGAGTACTAACAATCAATGGACTATCAAGTGGCACCAAATCAACATCATGTAATGTCATGATTCCTGAAAAAAAAGAATGCGTGGAACCAGAAACAATCAGTAAATATACTTCAAAATTAAATAACTAAGCCATACTCATAATAATGTCAGGTGAGGCTGCAGAACTTCCCTTGACCTTCCTTGCTGCTCCAGAACTTCCAACCTCAGTGGCTAGCTTGGTTCCCACTGTTTCAGCTCTCTTTAGGGCTTGCAACTGTAACCCATCTTGCCTTGGAGCTTATGGACATTCCCTGACTATATGTCCCTTCTCTTCGCGTCGAAAACATACGCCTAGTAGCTTAAAGCACTCTCCCTGGTGAAACTTGCCACAATGTTCACATTGAGGGTTCGTGTACCTACTCCTCTCCATCCTGCTATTTCCTCCCATAGTTGAGGCTTACACTGAAGCTACCTTTGTTTGCTTGTTCTTAACAGAGCCACTACTTCCGACTTCACTCTATGTATGGAAGCTCCTCATACTCCTCTCAGGTATTGGGGCACTCATTCCCTTATTGGAAGACTATTCCCAGTTCTTCCTCTTCCTACACGTCATACTTTATAATCTCCAGTTTCTCAGCTTGGAGGGCAACATCTACCAGTAGCTGGTAGTCACAGAAATTGTGAATCAACATCTTCTCCTTAATCCCCAGATGAAGTCCTCCCTTAAACTTACAGCACTTATCCTCCTCATTCGCAACAATATTGGCCGCATACCGTGAAAGCTGGGTGAACTTCAGCTCATATTTACTCACACTCATGTCCCTCTGTGTGAGATTCAAGAATTCTCTGGCCTTCTTTTGGACATAAACTCTCGAAAAGTACTTTTTCTTAAACACTTCTAGAAAGTTTCTCTATGTTAATATCGATGATATGACTTGACTATGAGGCACTAATTCCTTCCAATGGAGTGTGTCCCCTTGTAGTAAGCTAACGGCATAATCCAGTTTCTCTTCATTGGTACACTTTATCTAAAGCAGGACTCTCTCTGTCCTTCTCAACCATGCCTCAGCCTCTTCAGGATTCGTAGTCCCATTAAAGTCTACAGTCCCATACTTGTGAAGCTTATCATATTGTCCGCTTCTCTCCACTGGAGCTTGCACTGGAACTTATGGCACTTGACCCATAGCATACTTGAAAGCCTGAGCAAAGGCTTGAAAGAATCGCGGATCCGTGGGGTTTACTTGGGGCATAGGAGGAGGAGGCAGTGGCATTTCATGTTGTACAGTAAGTGCCTCAGAATCAAGAGCAGAGTGTGTCCCTACATCCTATGGGATATAAGATTCATCCATACTTCCATGGCGAGAGCAAGATCAAGTCCTAGCTCCTCGAGTTCTCTTTCGAGGCGGCATAATCACTCCTTCAATTTAAAACCATTTGAAAATCTTTAGTTCATGTAAAACAATTTCAAATAATGTAAAACAATACAAAAACAATGCATGTTGTTCATTTAAAACAATGCATGTCCATTGCGTATTTTAAAACTACCCATGACATGCCAAGGATACCCTTAAACCTAGTTGCTCTGATACCATAAGATGTTGGACCCTGTTTCCAGAGTCCAACTCTGGAATCGTAAAACGTGAGAGAATTACCCCGTTGGGCACGGTCTCGTTTACTCCCTACATTCTTGCACGATGTAGACTTCTTCTAACCGTCCACCATTCATTTAAAAATCTTGACGAAAAAGACGAAAGTACCCTTGAAGATTACAAAGTGCAATCGCACCTTTCCTTGTCACGAGCGCACCCAAGGCTTGATTTTTCTTGCTCTGACTCAACTACTAGGGTGCAATCACACCCTGCTTCCTCGCGATCGCGACCAAGGCTTTGTGACTTATTCACTCAACAAGTAAATAAGCTCACATCACCTTTACTTTCAATAACCCCATCTATAACTCAACCAAAAGATGGATTGAACAAAAATGCATAAGAAAATTCTTCAAATCTTAGTCTCTTGAAAAAGAAATGCAAAAACTTAGAGAGTCATGTGCAAACACAAAGATATTCCATTAACATCAAAAGATAAGAGTTTTATAAAGCTTTAATAGGCATTTCAAGCCACATTACATCATAATCCAAAAATACAAACTTTTACGAGAACAAATAATACTTGAAATGCAGCTAAAGCCTTGCGTTTTACAAAAACTAACTTAAAAATACAAAATATGCAGGTTTGGAGTGATGCCCTTATGCTCGATCACTCGTTCTCTTTATCATCACCTAGAGATGGGGACAGAATGGGGGTGAGCTTAAAAGGTTATGGGTAACAAGTTTATAACGGAGAATAAGCAAAATCATTTAAAAATATTCATTGCCATTTCAACTTTGCATTTGATCCATAAATGCATATTTCTCAAGATTCTCAACTTGTCAAGCAATTCATAAGCACATAAACATGTATTTATCAACTTGTCAACATATCATAAACACATAAGCAAATCAGAATGGTTTGGCTAGGTCCATAGGGGAGTTCTTGCGAATCTCCATTGATAACAGAACGAACTATTACAATCCCATATAATGGTTTTGTATAGTCGTAAACAGAGGGGAGTCCATGAAGGCGATCCATGCCACTAGCAGTGTTGGACTCCGCTTGATTCTGGAGCCCAACGCTTGGTCCCTTGAAATGTGAGCATATTCTAAGAAATCACCTTAACCATTATCGGTTCATCTTCTTACTTTGATACCATAAATGTTGGATCCCGCTTGTTTCTGGAATCCAACGCTTGCGGAATCATAAAACATGATCTTCTTCATTACTCCTTATTTTTGGATTTCCAACACTCTTCAAAATCATGAAACGTGTGTGTATTATCCTATAGGGTTATTTCATTTAACCCTCATAAAGCGTGAGCGGGTTTCCTTGTAGGGTTATGTCAATATACTCTCATTAGCCATCATCTTTATCATAACATCTCAAGACACAAAGGGGATCCCACACAACAAAGTCATAATTGTAGTTCTTAGTATCTAGTTTATTTTGGAACAAGAACCATCTCAAACGTAACTCTATAGCTTAAGATATGCTTGAAAAATCCAAAGTATGTTCATAACCAAGTCATGCTCTTCTAACCGATCCCTCATTTTCCTTCCATCAATATTTTCCAAATTGAAACCAATGCATATTTTTATGTGAAGGAAGGAAAATGTGATAGGAATTTATCGCTTTAAGAATCACCTCAATCGGAGGTCAGACGAAGAAGTTATGGCCAAACGAATCCAATATGTTCATGTCCTTACTCATATTGTACATGCCTTGGCGCAATTACCATAACTCTCACTACAGATGTTGTATTGACTTTGTTTCTGGATGGTTACGAAGAACACATCTAGATCTACAACTTTCATGAAGACTCACAAATGAAATTCTGTCATTTGGAGGGCAAAAAAAACAAGGGCCGTGTAAACCAACACTGGAAGGCCGTGTAACCTTCGGGTGAAATTGTGCTCCTGCGCTGGAAACACATGGCCTGTGTGATTTTACAAGGGCAGGCCGTGTAACCTTTGGGTGAAATGAATTTTTCACCCTCCAAGACCCCTCCAAAGGATCCTAAACCCATCCTATTATCCCTTTTACTCATAATCTTGCCAAATTCAACTCTTTCTAGTCCGATAACGCTTCATATGCTCTAGTTATTCGGGATACACATCATATGCAACATTACCAACTCAAACGATCATATCTCTCAACATCGACATCCAAAAATCGCATACTTTATATCGTTGGAAAGCTATAAAGATGAGATACTACTTTCATGAAGGTAACTTTGGCTAATTCTACTTAGATTGATACAGTTTTTCCTTGGAAATCAGAACACACAATTTTACCCTCATGAAAAACTTGGAATTTATCCCAACTTCCCTTCCTCTATTGCAACATCATTCATAACAATTCAACTACCAATTGGAATTCATCAAACTCTCAACCTCAATTCAGTTGACTCTTGATATTCAACAACATCTCATCATTTACCAACAATCCTATCTTTCTTTTCCATAGTGCCTCACTTATATATATAACAATAGTTCTTGCTCAAGATTCATCATCTCAAGTTAATGATTTCAAACATACCTAATTTCAACTCAACATCATCCATGCACAATTCATATTTTATTAACATCATAAGATAAGCGTTTACAAGATTTAATGGCATTCTAAGCGACATTACTTCATCAATGTCAAAAATCTGAAATACAAAAAAAAATACAAAATCCTATAATTCTCTATGCATATTCAAACGAATTCCTTGACTTTCTTTCATCCGATCTCTTTCTCATCACCTGGAGATGGGAATAAAAGGGAATGAGCTTAAATCTTGTGGGTAACAAGTTTATAACGAATCGCAAGCAAAACCATTTAAAATGTTCATTGTCATAGAAAATTCTTATTGAATCATAAAACACATGTTTCTCAAAATTCTTGTCATGAAATTAAAATCATAAACAACACAATTTATGCATTTTTCAACTTGTTCATAAATCATAAACACATAAGCACATCATAATGGTTTGGGTAGTCCGTAAGCAGAACGTACTAACACAATTCCATAAAATAGTCTTGTGTAGCCGTGAATAGAACGTATTATCACAATCCCATATAATGGTTTTGCGTAGCCGTGAATTTTGGGAGTCTGTGAAGGAGCTCCATGCCACTAATAGGCAGGCGGGAGAAGCCTTTAGTCAAAGTGCACTTGACAAAACAGAACGGACCAAACCAAACCCAAATAACATGTAATTCATGACTTGAAAATAGATTTTGCCCAAATGGCAACATTTCGGAAACTTGTTTTTTTTTTGAACATGCAATTGTTCGAAAACCATTTCATTTAGCAATTCACAATTCATCATCACAATTTCATACACCAAAACATATAACAATTTCACAAACCATTCAAAAGCAACAAATGCCACAATTATAAAGCAATTGAGAAATAATTTTATTCTCTTGACTAAAAAGAAAACGTAATGGATCATTATCCAATTATAAACATGAAACCCACCTTAATTTCCTTGCTTGCAAACCTTGCTCAAAAAGCCACTACTCTTGCTCCTTTTGCCTCTCTTGATTTTCTTCAATATTGACAAAAATCTCCAAATCAATAGACATTCCAATTGAGAAACCTATAAGACATATTCACTAAAATTGATCTTAGAAAGCTTAAACCCCTACATTTCTTAAGCTATATGAACAAGAAACTTTCAAAATTTCAAAATCTTAAGATCAAACTTACCTTGAATCTTCACCAAACAATGATTTTCTTGGCTCTAATGGAAGCTCTAATCCTCCTCTTCCTTTTTCCTTCTTGAATCAACTTCAAAATCCATCTTGAAAATCAAGAAATGAAGAAACCCTAACTTTTTCTCCTTCTTTTCTCTCCTTCTCTCTCTATTTCGTGATTCTCTCTTCTTTTCTCTCTTCAATCACGTTTTTTCTCCTTCAAAATGAAAGACAACAATTTTTCTTCTCTTTTATACCCTTAATGATTGAATAATGTCCATTTTGCCCTTACTTGTATGCCTTGTAACTTAAATGGCTTAAGTGATCTTCCCTAAAAGCCCTCATACACACATACTCTTACTACTTAATGCAACTGAACCATATTTTAAAATCCTACCAACATTAACACAACAATTAACACCAAATAAAATAATTTATCTAGCATGACCTCAAAATTATTTAAATTATCCTTAACTCCTTCCAAAAAAATCAATACCTTTTTCTAATCATGAAATTGAAGGAATTTGATAACACTTCCTTATAGGAAAATGTTCCTCATTGTCTCAATTTTCTAAAGACATCAAAATAATTCAATTTGGTTCCATAGTCCAAAAGTTATATCCCAAACTTTTTCGGACTATTCTTATACTGAAATAATATTCTGCACTCAACTTCCATCTGAAAATTGATATTTTTAGAGACTGAATTAAAATTCAATTTCATCAGAAAATTTGTAGCTTATCTCTCTAGTTTAATTCAAATCAAGAATCATCTCATTTGGATAACTAGAGTAAAAGTTATCGCTAAAACACCGAAGCATACTTAATAAACATGTTTCAATTACATTTTTCCAGCTTTTAACTTTCAACATATCACATATAACCCATCTTGTACCTAAACTATCTTTTCTATTTCATTTCAATTTCAAGAATTCTCCTTTTCTCTACACATTAATAATCGCCAATAATTTCTCATTTAATAGAAAAGTTCGGAGTCCAACAATCTTGCTCATCACCTAGATATGGGGAAGGAGAATGGGGGGTGAGCTAAAAGCTCATGGGTAACAATTTTATAATTGGTAACAAGCAAAACCATTTATAAAGTCATTTTTCAATGCAAAAAAATCATGTTTATGTAAAATGTGTATGCATCATTCTTATCAACTTATCATGAACATATAGTATATCAAAACGGTTTGGGTAGATCCATAAACATGATGCACTACATATTTCCACATAATGGTCCTGTGTAGTCTTAAACTTGAAGGATTCTATGAAGGCTCCGTGCCACTAGCGGGCTGGCGGGAGAAGCCTATAACTTGGTCAACGTGCACGTGACATTCTTGAGGGACTACCACAAACTCACATAAAACATATTTCATGAACTGAAAACGCGCATGAATAAGGTAGTTGAAAAATCGTTTCTTGTCATGTCTTGAAAGAAACTTTAATGGCTCATTACTTAGTTATAAAAGTGAAACCCAGCTTGAATTTTCTTTCTTATAACTTGCTCAAATATGCCTCTCCTCTGGCTCCTCTTGTCTTTCTTGATTCCCTTTTCATAGACAAAAATCCCAAGTTCAAATGGGTTGCAAAATTGAAGATCCACAAAGTACATTTACTAAAATTGCTCCTAGAGTACCTAAACCCATGCATTTTCTAAGCTCTTTGAACCAAAACCCTTCCAAAATCCAAAGCATTAAAAATGCTCTTACCTTAAATCTTCACCAAATGAAGAAATGTTTGGTTCAAAAGAAAGCTCTTGTTTTCCTCTACCTTTTTCCCTTCTTGCACAATCTCAAAATCACTCTTTAAGACTAAGAAAAATCAAAACCTAGCGTAACTCTCATCTTTCTCTTCTTTTTCTCTTTTCTTGTGCTTCTCTCTTCTCTCCTTTCTTCAATCACATTTTTGGCTTCTTAAATGCAAGCCAACAATTTCCTCTTCCCATTTTGTCACTCCTTCAATGCATTAAGGTTTCTAAACTTATGTGACTTGCCAAATTTGCCCTTACACACTCTTACTACTTTAATACTTCAATTACCTTAACTTAGGTCATATTATCTTATCCACATTAACATGCTAATTAATCCCAAATATTAATCCCTCAAAACCTCAGCATTAATTTAAATCATGCCTAATAATTAAAAAAAATTCGGGGGCCAACAAGTATATCTTTTCTGGAAATAAGATGTGTTCATGTGTGGAGGTTGTTGAGGATTGCAATTTAATTTTATGTACTGATTTTGTTTTAAAATTAGAAAAGACATTTTATATTCCCAATTTCTCTAGGAAATTGATTTCAGTTTTAAAACTTGTACCTTTTGGATATTCCTTTTATTTTTTAGATGAATCTTTAAAGTTAAATTATAAATTAAATTTGTTGGGAATGGTACATTATTTGATGGTATTTTTTGTTTTAATTTACAAGATAACACCTGTTATAATGCAACACATGTTCATGATTGAACAAAAAGTTGTGTCTTGAATGAAAATTCTTCTACATTATGACACCACAGATTAGAACATATCTCTATAGAAAGGATTAAAAGATTGGTGAATGACAGATTACTTAGTACTTTAGATTTTACTAATTTTGAAACTTATATAGATTGCGTAAAAGGAAATAAAACCAACAAATCAAAGAAAGGTTCCAAGAGAAATTTAGACATATTAAAGATCATACATACTGATATTTGTAGCCCAAATATGGACTCGTATGGTTAGAAATACTTCATCTCATTTATAGATGATTACTCATGATATATGTATCTCTACTCCCTTCAAAACAAGAATGAAACACTAGATGCTTTCAAAATAGACCAAGTTGAATTAGAGAAATAATGCAGTAAGCAAATTAAGATCGTGAGGTCTAATAGAGGTGGGGAATACTATGGTAGATATATTGAAGGTAGATAAGCTCCTAGTCCATTTGCGAGGCATCTTCAAGAAAATGAGATAGTAGCTCCAAACTTCCTAAGTCCATATGGACTGAAGCTCTTAAGACATTAGTGTATATATTAAATTAGGTACCAACTAAGGCTGTTATAAAGATGCCATTTGAGTTATTTAAAAGTTGGAAACTAAGTTTGCAACATATACACATTTGGTGATGTCCATATGAATTAAGAATTTATAATCCACAAGAGAAGAAATTGGACCTAAGGACTATGAGTGGGTAATTCATTAGATATGTCGAAAGGTCTAAAGGATATAGGTTCTATTGTCCATCACATCATACTAGAATTGTGAAATTAATAAATGTAAAATTTATTGAGGATGACTTGATTAGTGGGAGGGATCAATTTTAAAATATAGTTTCTGATAATGATCATTTAGATACTCAGCCTTTCACCTCACACAATAAGGTGATTGTCATTTATAATGCTCCTCATGTTCAAATAGACATTGGATAATTGACAGTTGAAATTCTACGCCTATAGTCAATATAAATGACAATCAAGAAATTCCACAAGTTGTTGGTAATTCAGTAGATCCAGTTACTTAGGAATTACTTGAAGCATTCAATAACTAGTTGAAAAATAGATTCGATAGGAGGATGCTGGTGCAATATTAAGGAGATCTACTAGAATAAGGAAATCAGTTATTACTAGTGATTATGTTGTATATCCATAAGAATTTAACTACAATATAGGAGCCGAGAATGATGCTGAAACCTTTTAATAAGCCATAAGTTGCAAAGAATCAAATTTATGGTATAATGCTATGAAGGAAGAATTGAATTTCATGACAAATAACAATGTTTGGGATCTTTTTAAGTTGCCTAAAGGATTAAAATACATAGGTTGCAAATAGGTATTTAAAACAAAGAAAGACTCATTAGGAAACATTAAGAGATACAAGGCAATACTCATTGCTAAAGTATTCACTAAAAACTAGGGAATCATTTGCATAACTATATTTTATCCTATGTCCAAAAAAGATTCACTTCGTATAATTTTGGCATTGGTTGCTCATTTTGACATGGAATTGCATCAAATGGATGTAAAAATGTCTTTCTTAAATGGTGACCTAGAGGAAGAGGTTTACATGAAACAACCTTAAGGATTCTCCTCTAGTAATAGTGAACATTTAGTTTGCAAGCTTAAAAGATCCATATATGGATTAAAACAAGCATCCCACTAGTGGTATTTAAAATTCCATGATGTTATCTCATCATTTGGTTTTGAAGAAAATAATATGGGTTAATGCATATACTAGAAGGTTAGTGGGAATAAATTTTGTTTTCTTTTTGATAGGTTGTCGTTAGCCTACAAATTTAATCCCCTATTTAAATTGATTTGTAGTATAGTGAAGCAAGGGTATCGTCCCACAAAGATCAAAATACAAGGAAGATTTTTTTTTACTTTCAAGCAAGGTATGTGTAAATGTCAAAGGAGAAAATAGAAGTTGAATGCAAGATATAGGACTAGATTGGGGGATTTGTTTGCTTGTGTTAAAAATGAAGAAGAAAAGAAAGGAGATGTGATGTAAGTTTAGAAAATTAAAACAAAGCTGAAAGTTTTCAAGAGAGAATTTGCTAAGAAAATTTGAGTAAAAAGTTAAGATTAATTAAAGACCAATTGCAAAGGTTTTCACTAAATCCTTAGGTCATTTTTAATCATTGAAAATGAATTATATCTTAGATTAGAAAATTAGGGTTCATCAAGCAAAGATAGATGCATTCAAAACAAGCATGACATACAACAACTTGTTGTTACTGCATTAATCCAAAACTAGCATGAACAACACAATAACAAGAGCATTAAGATTAAAATCATATCTGCTGAACCTAAGTTAATTTTCAACAATGCTAGCATGCATAAAGTTAACCTATGTCTTGATCCAACTAATTAAAACCTACATAAAGCTTCAATTATAATTAGTTGTTGCTACTTAACCTAATCAATTTATTGTCCAACAATTAAATTAATCAGATAGCATATAAATTATTCATGAAAAATTTGAATTCATGACTTCAAATTCACATGCATAATTCAGCAATCATGTCTAGATCAAAAGCACAAATTGTCAATCATAGATTCATCAATTGTATACACATGCTTCTTATAAAAACAACCATGAATTTAGCTAGTAGCCTCAACATTTGGAAAAGAGAATTTAGTTCATAATTCTAAGTAAAACAAAGTTAAAAATCATAACAGAAAACATAGTGCAGAATTAGGGTATAAGAAGAAGAAGAGAAGAACATAAAACTAGGGTTTTACCTAAGGACAGAAAGAAAACGTAGAAGAGAAAGAAAAGAAGAGAAATTCACTTCCAAAGAAGAGAGAAAACGTGAATCCCCCCAAACTATTGCTAAAGGACCCTATTTATATTGGAGGAAGTCTTGTAGGAGAGGATTTTTTTTTTCTAAGTAAAAGTAGGTCTTTCTTTCCTTATAAAATTAGGATCTTTACAAGGAGATGATTTCTTTTCCAAGTAGAAGTAGATTGTTTTCTTTCCTTGTCAAATTAGGATCTTTACAGGGTAGGACTTTTTTTCCTAAAAATTAGGAATCTTCATTTCTCCCAATCTACATGTCCCCTGACAGCTTGGATTGTTTCTAGATCCATTTCTTGCAGTGGCAAACAAGAATCTTCCAAAATTTAGAAATCCTAGTTGAAATAGGATTCCTTATAGGATTAGGATTTCTGCAACTTTGGTCACCTTAGGGTATTTCAACCTCCTCACTCTGAAAATGACATCCAAAAGTCCTAAATCTTCCTCCTTAGCATTATTTTCTTCATTTGACACCTAAAACACCTGAAATGATAAATTTAATGTAAGCCACGTGATTTAGACATCAAATGAGAATAAAAACTAAGTGTAAAAGTATAAAAGATAAGAAAATATGAGTGCATCAAAAATATGAGTGATAGAGAACCATGGGCATGTGAAATACAAGAAGAGAAGCATACATGGTGTGATCCGTCTCAAGGAAGCCTAGGACATGACTTGCATGGACATGAGCTTTCAAGAGGAGGCTTAGGAGCTGAAATTGGATCAGATTTAAAGTCTGAATGTTCAAGGCAAGGGGATGAACGAAATTCCCATATCAAAGGCCCAACATTTAAGTCTAATATTCCTAAAGATCCATTACAAGTTGTTGGAAGCCCAATGACAAGAGCTAGGGCCAAAGCCACGAAGCAAGCATTGAATTGTTTGATCTAAGACCTTCAAGAGATAGAGCCCATGTTGTTAAGTCAGATTTCATCTTATAAAGGTCCAAGAGGCATTGTCTTACTCCTTGAAGCCCAACATGAAGCGTCCAAAGGCCCACATGGAGTCCAATTGGGAGAATTCACTTAAAATACCATGTGAAAAGCATGTGGCACTTAAAAATAAGGAGAAGGATGTGATCCATAAGGTCTAATATGTTTAGATCATGTTTTAATAAGTTTCCTTTTTTGTTTTCCATTAAATAGGTCATCTAGTCAACACCTTTTTAAGTTTATTTTGTTTCCTTTTAGGGAATGATTTATTTCCTTTTATTTAGTTTCTTCTTTAGGACATTAAGTGAGGAAGTTCTTCCTATAAATAGGCACCCTCTATGTACTTTGAAGGGGATTTGTATTCAGAAATAATATTGAGAGCTTTCTTGCTTTCTTTGTATTCTTTGAGAATACTTGACTTATCGAAGGAGAGGTCTTCCTTTGTGGCGTCCCAACGTTAGAGTTCTAAGAGACAAGTTCTCTTAGGGTTCTTTCCATTGACCAACATTCTTGCTAGGGTTCTAAGAGACAGGTTCTCGTAGGGTTCTTTCCATTGAACAACTTTCTTCTAACCCCTTTTCTCTTTGTGTTCTATTTCCATCTTTTCAATTTTGTTTCTTGTGCTTCCGTGTGTGCTTGATTCTATCAGTTCTCGGGCATAGTTCCATCTTGTTGAAGGTTCTCTAGGATAAGTTCCTATTGGGTCTCCCATCATTCGGTATCAGAGCGCTTTGGTTGCTAGATTTTAAATAACTATCCTTTTGTTGTTTATTTTCGTTTTTCTTCTCTGTCCGTTTTTCATCCATTGTTTCATTCAATTTTTGTTTAACTTTTGGCTGAATAATAGGTGTTTCTTTAAGTTCAGAATCTCTTCTTTCTCCTTGTTTTGGAATCATTGCAATCCAAGCTTTCTAGAGCAAGTTAAACGAAGTCGAAATTTGAGAGCATCCAGCTTCTGAAAATTGCTTTGCAGTTTTTTTTTTTGCTTCCATATTTATTTGTGTGAACTTCAAAATATCTGGAAAAAAGTATAAGTCAAAAAAAAGGAAAAATAAAATCGTCAAAAAAAGAAAAAAAGAAAATCGTCAAAAAAGAAAAAGAAGAAAACAATCAAAGTGTGTGTCGCAATTTCTAGAGAAGTGGAGTCCAACTTTGCTACTTTCCTAATTGCAATCAAATAAAGATAACATCTTTCCTATTGCTTGAACTTGAATTGCAGGCAATTTCTTATCTTCTATTGCTTAGAACTTGCTCACTTTCCTATTTGCTTCACTTTCTTATTTCAATTACTTTCTTGTTTTTCCTTTAGTTTCCTATGTTATTTCTTGCCTCATTCATCTTTCTTTAGCTTCAAGTTTCACTTTCCTTTAGGTAATCACTTCCTTAATTCATTCCTTATACTATTTTTCCTTTACTTGGTTTCCGAGTTTCTCCACTTTTCCATCATTTTTCTTTTCTAATACTCTTAGTGCTAACTTCTGCTTTGTTTTGTTTTCTTCTCTCTCTTTTTTTTTCAGAATTTTTGAACCCTCCTTTCCCTTCAAGTCCCCTTCCTTTTACATATTCGTCTCCTTTACTTCTTTTTTATTTTCCACACCCTGTTTCTTGTAACATCCCGTTACCCATGTTAGGGCTAAAATTGCGAATTTTGAGAAATTTATGAGGAATTAGGAAAATGCACATCATGCATAATTAATTGTGTTATACACATTTATTTTACACATTCATATGATTGTACATGCATTCATTGGCATTTTCGGGTAAATTGGTTTATAAATGGAAATTGTGGATTTAATTGGAGTGTATTAAATGTAATTTGGCAATTTTTGTACATTTCGGGTATTTTGCAATTTTTGGTGAATTATTTTGAGCTGAAAATTTATGTGGTGATAATAGTTATTATTTCAGAATTTTTAGTGAATTATGGATTAATTATCTTGAAAATTAAATTTAGTGTGTATTAGAGTCTATTCCGCATTTATTGAGACATTTTGGATATTTTAAATTTTGGTGAATTATTTTTTAGTCGAAAAATTATTTGAAGAGTCATATTATTATTTCAGATTTTTGGTGATTTTTTTTTAATTTTCAAAAATTTGGGGTATTTTTGGACTAGGTTGTGGACCAATAAAATAAGAACATTTGGAAGCCTTGCATGTAGCCACGTGGCTTACATGCAAGGGACACACGTTATATGTTGCAATGTGTGTTTCTGGAGAAGGGAGAGAATAAATGCTTCCCAAATCCTTTCAACCACCGAAGCTCTGCTTCTTATTATCAATACTGGAGATTTCAAATTAGTTGTGAAATTTATGTACTTTTGGTTTCCTTTTACTGGCCAAGTAAGTAGCTCTTCTGATAAGTCTATGTTTCGGTGTCAATTTATACACGCATGCATATGTTGAAAGTTGGAAAGGTGCAGAAAAATGGAAACATGTATGAATATGTTGGTTTCGGTTTTGGATGTGAATCTTAGATTTTGATTCCTTTTTGTTGCGTTGAACTACGAAGAAAGTGGTCTAGATGACTTACATATGAGATGCATAATATAGGAGTGAGAAAATTAAAGGATGTGCAGAAATATATATATGCAGTAACGTTGCAGTAAAGAAGATGACATGCTCTGTTTTTGGGTTATATATGCGTTAATGTTTGGGAAA